>JAULKK010285039.1:0-13915 GCA_032355705.1 Rubia peregrina
TATCTCCCTCAGAATCTTCATCTCCAAGGACTGAAAATCTATTGCTTAACCTGTTTGAAGATTCATTCTCACTGTTAGTATCACTGGTAGTATTGATGGCATGGGATTTACCTTTATTCTTCTCCATTTGGTTGTTTACAGGTTCTGGATATACATTTTCACTGATTCTTCTGCACACTCCTTTGCAACTCCAAGTCATATTCTACTGATACCTCATGGATCAGATCTTTCTCATTAGGTGTTTCTTGAGCTTTTATCTGTGGAATCAGTGTTATCTCTGATGGTATAGGTGTGCATATCTATTGGGGCTTTGTCAGCTGAGTGGTTTGGTTTTCATTTTTAGGAAGTTTGCTCAGTGGTTCCAAGTGGTTCTTTTCAGCCATTGTTTCCACATTATTTTCCAGGTGATCTGAGGCATTAGGCTGTTAGATTTGGTTTCCCAGGTTTTGAGGTTGTGCTACAACATCCCTTTTTTTATGTGATATACTTAAACCCGAAGCATGACCCCCTATATTTTGAGTAACAGGTTTCCAAATGGTTGGATGCAGGGTATCCTTTGTTTTAGCTTTCAGTTTTGGGAAAACTTAGGTGCTAGTTCAGGGTGCAGAATTCTACACTTTGACATCTCATGTCCTAGTTTTTTTACAATGCGAACAGTATACAGGTAAACTATTATACTCAATAGAAAATTTCTCATTGTCAACAGTAGACCCTAACCTGATGAAGATTGGGAGTTGGCTCTGTAGGTCTACTTCGATGCATATCTTGAGGGCCGATGGTCTTGTGAGTCGTTCTGTGGCCATATCCATTTTGATGTAAGCTCCTATTTGATTCCCAATGGCATGGATACAAGGGATGTTGTAGTAGTATAGCGGTACATTTCTAATCGTTACCCAGGCAGGAACCATCGAAGATTCTGTGTTTGCCTTAAAATTTCGGTGTCCATTTGAGAACTCTCATATGTGTTCCGTTGAAAGACCATACCGATTTCATCCAGCACCTTTGAAAATCTTCCTTTCCTTCGAATCGAATGAGGACGTTTAGGTGGTCGATGACCTCAAGTTGATATTTTCTGGCGAACCCAATCGTCTTGAAATGTGCTTCCACTTTTTCCATTGCCGGTCTCCCTGTGGGGAAATTCCCAATTAGGGCATTTGCGTAGTGGTTGGCTAGTTGTTGTATCTGTTCCGGTGAGTATAGGACGACGGGTTCCCCTTTGAAATTTGTTGTTGGAGCTAGGTCGGGAGTCGACGGTAAAGAATTTGAGATCGGTGCATTTTTGGATTGCAGAGCTTGGGCAAAGGTTTTGGTAGTGTTGGCCGCCATGGTGGCTGGTTAGGCCGGAGCCAGGCGGAGTAAGGTTCAGATGGTGGCGGTAGACGGAGGGGGGAAATAGTGAATATAATTGTTATCAGTTAAGTCAGAGAGGAGAGAAGTAGGAGAGAAAATCTTAGAGAGAGGAATTACGTTGTGTAAAGAAAAAAAATTATCTTCATTTTTTTTAGTTTGCACTTCAAACCTTCGTTTTTCCATGACTTGTGAAAAAATCGTCTTTCAAGAGACGCACTCTTTTCATATAAATATCATAATTTTTTATTAATTATTAAAATTATAAATTATATTGTATTAATCATTTTCATTAACAAATGTTTGCATCGGCATGAGTATTATCTAGTTAGATATATTTCTGGCTTAAATTCAACAAGAATGGTAACAGTTTTAGAATTTAGAGGTCAAATACAGTTTTGGGTCAAACTTGAGGACTAGTGAAGTATCTACTGACTCTTTCGTTTGTTTTTTTTTGTAATTAAATAATTGATGTGAAGTGGTCGGTGAAGAAATTCAATGCCTTTTGACTTGGAGTACGTAAATTTTGGATAATAATATTATTATAATTAATGTTTTTATTATTAGTTATATTATTGAAAAGTATTGAATTTCCTGATTATTAGATCGTTCTACTTAATAATAACTTGATTTCGATGCTCGAGTTAATATATTATTCTCGATCTGACTTTACATGTCATATTTTGTATTCATTTTTGTATTAGGGTTTCATTTATTTGGATGTGTCGGTTCGTGTATTTTTAAGGTGTTTGTCGTTTGAACAAGATTAATCGTGCTTTGCACCAAGTGGTGTAACATTTGTAAATAAAATCTTTGTTTGGCGTAGTGATATGATGCTTGATACGCTCCTCTTTGTTAAATGATCATAATTTTTTAGGAAAACAAGTTAATATCTCTTAGGGCTATATTACAACTAGTTTCAGATCACTAATCTGTAATAGTACAAACAATTAGTCTGATTGACATGTAACCTAACTTAGATATTCTTGCAATATATTAGGCATTGCTAGAGGTTAGTTAGTTTTAATCAGGTGGTGGCGGGTTGAGGCTGGGAGGAGTAGCTACAGTGAAAATCAGAAATCGGGTTGAGGCTGAGAGTAGCGGTGGTGAGAATCAGGAATCAGACTGGGACTGGGAGCAGCGGTAGTGAGAATCGAGAATCAGGCTGATGCAGGGACTGGGAGCAGTTGCGGTGAGGTAAAACAGAACTAGCGGTAGTGGGAGAGGGGGAGAAGTTGTGAAGTAGCGGGCTGGGTGGGAATCAGGCTGGGGATGGGAGCAGTGGCGGCGGTGTGGCGGAGGTAAATGAGTGGTTAAGCAGCGGGGTAGGTGGGAATTGGGCTGAGGCTGGGAGCAGCGGTGGAGAGGTGGAGTAGCAGCGGTGATGGCGGAGGCGGAGGCAAAAGTGGAAACGGAGGAGGAGAAGTCGTGACACTTTCAGATCTACTCAGAGGCAGTGACAGAGCAAGGGGTAGTTTTGTCACAAAATGTGTAGTTTTAATCTTAGGGGTATTTTTGTCTTTTCATAAATGATCAACGCTTGAATTCGTTCAGTCAATGCTGTAATAGTGCAATTTGGGTATGTTAGCACAATTGTTCAAAACTTAGGGTTGAAATCACACTTTTCCAATTTTACATGGTTAAATTGACACTTTCAGAATATAATAGGTTTAGTTTTGTATTTTACCCTTAATTTTACTTTATAAATATGTTTGAAAAATGATTTTATTCTATCGGTTATTTTTATTTAAAATATAGTTATTAAGCTATAAAATGATAGTTATAGTACCAAGTTAAATAAAATAGGTATTGATTTGGTTGGTTCCGTTCAAATGATTGTTGTGATCATCCACGCCAAGCCAAATTTCTTTCTCTGAATTCTGCAAGCAAAGTCCTGAATTGGATTCAGGGTGAAGGTTCTTGTGTGTAAGTTATCGTTTTCCTTATTTGGATACAAACTTTGTAATCTCTAGGTGTTGCTTACCTTAGTGTCTCAAGTTACTATGTATTTATAGGTTGTTCTGGCTGATGTTACCGGAGTAACATAATTCCTCCGTATTTATAGGTTGTTCTGGCTGATATTACCGGAGTAACGTAAAACATGATGATTATGTTGATCATGGCCATTATAATGGCTGCACAATCATCCTTAGCATAAATATCGTTATTAAACAATTAATTTTCATAAGACACTTCAGTATAATATTAATTACATGACAACCAATCGACCTACACGCTAATCTACCTTATTAAGAGTTCACCCGACATCGCTGCTGGTAGAACAACCCGTTGAGACTCATTTGTCCTTCTCAGTAGCACAACGGTCAGTCACCTTAGTTTAAGTCAGCCCATTTACAGTGCCAACCTCCATATCACCGTCAGGCTTCCCGACACTATCTTTAATCGGATAAAGATCCAAATTACATCCTTCTAACTAATTAATAGAGAGCATCAACTCCATCTTACTGTGTTTCTCTATTAAGCGAAACGTATATCTACCACCATCCTTCACCTTCCTCGCCAAATCTTCATCCACAGAACACTTTGCCTTCTCCAAAGCCTTCGGTTAAACCGACGATATCCAAATTAGTATTCTTTTCACAAATACTCTCGAGAGAGTTACACCATCTCACATCGGCTATCTTAGCATACATGTCAACAAAAAATCATCGAACCCTAAGTTTTCACAAGCCTAATAACTAGAACGTGAGGATAATATGGATGAGAAGGACCATCCTCTTTTAGCCTCTTAACCTCAACACATAAAACTTCATTAACAACGTATTTCTCGTGAGATAGACTACACATCTTTCCCTATTCCATCTCCTGCTCTTGACAAACCTTTATATCCATTTTCAACTGTGCCACTAGTAGTGTCAACTCTCACGAAAAACGCTAACCCAATCTGCATAATCAACAACACATTGAACTAGAGATCTCATGGCGCAACCTACTTATATAAACACAACCACATTAGCACAAATATCAAACAACATATCTTACTCCTGAAACTACAAAAAATAACTCATTAGGTGATCCAAGTGCATTGACAAGCTCATGAACATCAATTTCTAACTCATGTGATAGCTTCACACTGTTCATAGACGTTGCCCTTTTTGTCATTATAACCTTAGGATCCCCCAATTTCAACACCTCCGACGATTCAGCATCGTGACTCTCTACACAATTAGCCTTGCATTTACCACTTCCAACACCTGCTCTATCAGCTTTCGTCAAGCATTGTTGTTGACCTTCAGCCTTAAAGTGCCCATTTCTTCACCTCTACCCCAACTTTGAGCCACCACTATCATCCCTACGTCGACTATGAGGTGCCCAACAACTTTATTCACATGAGCTATCACTATTATGGTCGGAAATGTCATAGAACAACAAACAAATATTAACACAACTCTCACACACCATAAATAAAACATATAATTTAAAATAATAACGTCACTTCCCTCTAGGCCTCCCTATCTTTAGCGAAAAAGAAACTATTTCTCTTGAAGAACTAGTTTCTTTTTATAACCATTGTGCCTCCCTATCTACAGACACCTTATCATTCCATGCAGGTATTGTTTCTCCACTAGCACATCTAACATAGAAACAACTTATCCTTCTAAATGCGACTATTACTAGGAAAGCCATGCACAACATGAACCCTGGGCATAAGAGGGTAGAAAGAAACTCAAGACTAAGTTACCCTCACCCCTACGTAGCTGATAGAATGTAGAAAATAACTCCATAAAAAATTCCCAACCTTATGGAAAACTGGCCTGACACAAACTAGAATGGCCACCACCCTTACCCGAGGATGAGGTGAGCGAGAGCAATCCCATAAGCCTCCAAAAACACCCACAACGTAATCCGGGATGGGCAAGGCAAGACCATACAATATATGATCTTTAATACATACCAAAAAAAAACCAACTGCAGGGTTTCGTACCCTCTCACAAGCACTAGGTATTTTAACTTTACAATCATTCAAAAACGGATGATGCTCTCTCAGTTAAGTTATATTGTTCAAAGTAACTACACTATTTCCATCCCTAATTTCTTGGCTACACCCATCTTCAATAACAATACTCCCTTAGGTATCACCTCCTTATCAAAAATGATGCCACCACTACCTGTATCAGGCCCAACAACGTCAGGAATATCACTAACATGCGAGGATCCACATGCTCATTCATCATGCTTTTGAAATGTAGAATCTAATATGAGGTAACTTACCTTCTACATCGTAAACTTCCCCTAAAAAATAGATGATTGTCGGAGTCCTAAAGAATGCAACATGTACAAAATAAACCTACAAAATGAGATATTGAGTGTATATAAACAAGCAAAGATCAACACCCAAAATGGTTACTTTTCAACATGCACCTTACTGAGATACATACTTATGTGTGTCAGTTTAAAATTAGGACTGTAAAAATTACAATTTTTAAATAGAACTCGATAGTGATTACGTGACATGCTGTTTAATTTATAATTCAAAATTCTCCCTTGATTTTTAGGCCAATAGTAACCACTACACAGTTAAAGGATTACTTACTTACAATTACATTTTTCTGACATATCATTACCCACGGGTCCAAGTTTTTATCAAACAGATGTGATGAATACACTAATGGGAGGCCGTCGTCGTGCCTCTCAAATATAGTATTTATAGGCTCAAATTACAGCTAACTACTAAATAGTAGCTATTGGTAAGACGAGGTCGTCCACGAGGTATAAAACATTACATTTAAAATACTAAATTAACAAACGATTATAACGAATGATGTAAATACGATTACACTAGCACAAAAGATGGAATAAAGATGATAACGAGTCTTGGGCGCAATTGGTTTAAATTTCTAGTCATCCTTTGATCATTGATTAATTGTCCTAATTTATGCATTAAACTAATACATGTTCTACAAGCGAGAAACATTGGGATAACACAAATGTATCTCCTAATAACGACTATGAGGATCAGCCTTCATGCTAGTCGTTAGTAGTGAGCCACATTGATAATTAGTCAAACCTATCTTAAATCTAAGCAATGTCATCTATGAATAATCATAATTAGCTGTCACACCCAATTATAACCTAAAATTGACTAACGATAAATACATCGACAAAAAATCAAAGCCTTCCTAGTTTGACAAAAAACCTAGCAAATAATTAACATACAATCATCAACTAGTTGATCATCCTAGTCTAAATCATGTATTAATCACACAAGAAAACACAAAACATACATGATAATCAAAGCACAAAATGGGATAAATCAAATCTCACAAATTCATACTAGAAATGCTTACCAATTGCTCCCAAGAGTATATTTAGCCCAGACAACTAAAACCCATAACAAATGAGCATGAATCCATGGTAAATATAGAGTAAATGATGAAAAATAAATGCAAAATAGGGTTTTGGGGAGAGTTTTTAAGTGAGAGAGAGAGAGAGAGATGAGAGGCTAAAAAGTGAGAACTGAATGCAGCCCAATTTGTTCGTTGCGGGCCGCAGTATATGTTGCGGCTCACAGTGACCAACCAGACCAGCTTCTACCAACTTTCATTATTTGGCCTTCTTCTTCAAAATCTTCTTCCTTCTTCAATGCTTCTTCAAAACTTAAACTCTGTCAAACCCAAACACTTCAATACGATCTAAAAAACTTCATAAATTAAAGAATCAGGATATAAAACATGTGAATTTATCCTAGCCCTTTGATTGATAAAATGTTAGACCTTTACTCTTCCTCGAGTAAAAATGATCGAGGCCTAAGGTGCCTAGATTTTCTACCCCGTAACATATTCGAAACTTTCCCTTGAGAATTCCTTTAACCCTAAAAATGAAAGATTACCCATCCCCATATTAGTGCCTAAATAATTCTACCCAACAAAAATTTTAAGATAGTGTTGCATCCAAGTGAGGTGTTCATCATCCAAAAATTAGGCAAAAGAGGTTTAATCTATCCAAAATTTTCCAAAGTGGCAAGATGAGCCTTAAAAAAATCCATTTCTCTCAATTTCTCTCATTTGCCTAGGAGTCCTTTCGAGTTTTCATCCTAGCTTCTCAATCTTTTTACCTCATGCCTCACCTTTTTTTCACACAATTTAGGCCTCTCATTTTTGCATAGATCGCCCTTTTGAGTTTTCAATCTACCTAGGCTACTCATTTTTGCCTAAGTTGCCCACGAGCGGGTTTTTAACTCAGCATTTTTTCTTTTTTATACCTCCTAAGACGTTATTAATTACAATGGAAAATCGAAAATATCATAATAAGTCTATGGTAGTAATAAGCTTAACTAATTTCCCCACCCCACACTTAAAATCTAGCACTGTCCCCATTGTATATAAAAGATCAAAGCATAATTGTGGAATAAAGGGAGAAGAAAAATACTCACAACTAGGACCACGAGGGTCCTTCTCCTTTCTGACAGCGAGTGTACCACACACAACAATCACCAAAACTGCCCACAATCACCAAAAACTTAGTACAATAAATTTGGCTAACAATATCACCAAAATCAATCCACGATTTAGCCAAAATCAACAATATCTAATCACCCTATGCAAAGCCTATCCTCAGAACTGATATCACAATTATGATCACCATAAGAACAATCTCCACATTTTCAAACACAAGAATCAACCAATCAACCGGAAAGTTTTGAGGAGATTACTATAAAATTGATGGAGAATGTTCGTATAGCCACGGATATTGGCCTCCAATGATGTCCAATTCTAGAAGGGGGAAGTTGTTGACCAAAATTCAAGAACCCCTAATATTTAGGGTTCTTGAGTTTTAAAATAAAATTCTTGGGATTTAGGTGATGTTTGGGTGCTGGGGGATGTGAGGATGATAAAGGGAAGATGCGAGAGAGTGAATTTGGTGAAGAGGGAGGCAGGAAAGAATAGGACGAATGAAAGCAGGGGGGGGGGGAAGAGAGTGGGCTGTCGACTGAAAGAAGGAAGGAAAGAATGGAGATGTCTGCTGAATGGAGGAAAGAATGGAGATGGGTTGACTTGGAGAAAAGAAATGGACGGATTAGAGCTATCAATCTCTGACCCAAATTTCTGACTCGACCCGGACCGACTTGACCGAATTCAACCCAAACCTGATCCTGACTCGCAAAATATTGACCAGAACCTGAGCCCGACTCGATCCAAATTCAACCCGAAGCCCGATTCTAACCTGATAATCTAGGTCAAAACCTGAACACCCGACTCGATCCGAACTCAACCCAAAACTCGATTATAACCTGATAATCTAGGTTCAAACCCAAACCCGACTCGACCCAAATTCAACCCGAAATCCAATTATGACCTGATAATCTGGACTCTAACCCAACACGACCGAATCAACTTGAAATCTTATTCCAACCCAAACATGATTCAATCGGAATTCGTTTCAACTTGAACCCGATTCAACCTGACCTATAATCAACTTGAACCCGATTCAACCCGATAAATAATATACATAACTCGATCCATAAAAAACTAGGAAAATAACCGACAATTAGATTTATACATATTCAATCTAATTTTGACCCTAGCGTAGTAATTTATTTAGTTCAAAATATTTGGAACTTTGCTGTTGGGCATATATGAGTGAATGAAAGGTTCTCAAAAGTCAACACTAATTACTTCTACACATAATTAGAAAATTACACCGTGGGTCAAAATTGTGTTACCCCATAATCTATTGCTTCAAAATACATTATTTTTGTTATCCTTGCCTAAATATAAAAATATTAAATAAATGATTTTTTTGTGAAATGTTAGAAAATGCTAGTACATGTTCTATAGTAGCAAATTTCGTAACCCATTTTTCAAAACCTTTTGCTTTCCTATTCTAGCTTTCTTTCTGATCCGACCTAACAAACAGACTTCAACAATTTCTAACCCAACCCGACCAACAGATTTTAACCTGTTTCAACCCGACCTAATTTGATCTGACCTAAACTCGATCCGACCCGACTAACAGATTTTGACTCGTTTCGACTCGACCCAAACCTGAACCGACCCGATCAACAGATTTTAACCCGTTTCAACCCGATCCATTTCAACTCGAATCCATTTGACCCAAAATCGATCTAACCCAAATAACTAAATTGACACCTCTAGGACGGATGATGTGAATGAGGAAAGAAAAGAGGTGCGTGAATAATTTTGAAGAAGATGGGCTCATTTGATTATTCACATGGCACCCCATCGACAAAGAAAGTTTAATGCCCAATTTTTCCATAGACTTTGCAAAATTGTCATGGTTTGTGGCAGCCGCACTGGTCCCTTATGCCATTTTTATCTTGTAATTTTTCACCACGGACCGTGTAAATTTGACACTGTCTGTGGAATCTTCTTTGGTCCCAACCAAAATAAGCTCTGAAAAATCCACCCTTTTACTTCTAATTATTTTTTCACATCACCAAATTCTTATTTTCTTGAAAAAGCAAAACAATATGCAAACCAAACATAATATTTCTCCAAAATAAAAATGAGAAAAATAAATCGATTACTAAAATAAAGCCACAAAAGCATCAAAATAAACTTACCTCAACGGAATGCCATGAGTGGCATCCAGATGGTCAAAAAAAGTTTATTTAATGTTGTCGGCACGACATAGTCCCTTTTTCAAGCTTTATTCAAAACATTCATCGGGTCTCCGGAATCACTATCCGTGATTCCACCCATTCTTGTCTCCGCTTATATTGGTCTCCAAAATTGTCTCGCCTTAAACCTTATCTCCGGAGCCAAATGAACTTGTGTGCCTTGTCCCTTGTTGGGTGGTTGTGGGAACTTTTTGGAGTGAAGAGGGTTTATATGATGTTTTTTATCCCCTTCTTCACTCGCTGCAAGTTAGTACTGGAGAAAATACTAGAAACTTTCTTAGATGCCTTACTCATCCCCTTATCAACTTCAATCGAGTTAATCATGTGGCAATGTGCAAATTCATTGTGAGGCTCATGCATACTTTCAATTATAGTGTCACTGTGGCAAGACTTTTTATCCTTTGGAAGCTCTTTATCCTTGTAGATCTCATAACCTACTTCTTCTTCGCCAAACTCTAATGTCAATGTGCCGCTATGCATGTCAATCTTAGTCCTCGCCATTTTCAAAAATGGTCTCCTTAATGGATAGGGGGCACACTCTCATCATGCGACATATTCATAATATAAAAATTGGTGGAAAAAAACTAGTTTATTCACTTTAACCAACACATCTCACATTACTACTTTAGGAATAGTTTTGGAATGATCGGATAGTTGTATGATCACCCTAGTTTCATGCAAAGTCTCTAAGTTAAGAGTCCTGTATAGAGAGCAGGGAATTACATTAATAGAGGCTCATAGATCTGTCATTGTTTTTTCAAAAAACATTCCACCTATAACACAAGGGATAGTGAACATGCCGAGATCATTACATTTAAGAGGTAGTTTCTTTTGAAAAAGAGCCGACACTTGTCCACCAATTTTAACTTTTTCAACATTTTTCAATTCTTTAGTTCTCTTAGGGGTGCATAACTCTTTAAGGAATTTAGAAAACCCGGGAACTTAATTAATAGCATAAAAAATGGGAATGCTTACCTCACATTTGCGGAAAACCTAAAAAGAGCTTTATTCTCATCCTTGCGATTCTTGTCCCGCAAAGCCGCTGGAAAATGTGGTAGTGGAAGGACTTTCTCAATTTCTCGCTTCTTTGGTGGTTGAGTGGTCACCTCCTCAACCCTTTGTCCTTCACTACAAGCTCTTCTTCCATCTCCTTCCCAATCTTCATAATTTTCTCAGGCTCTTTGGTTTCCTTCCCACTCCTCAAGGTGATTGAGCTTACATTTTACCTCGGGTTCAATTCCGGCTGCGAGGGAAGTTTTCCTGGATCCTTAACCTCCAACAAGGACATAGAAGATGTGATTTGGCTAACTTTATTTTCCAAGTTCTTGAATTTAGAGAAGGTGCGGTCTTCCAAATTCTTAACCATGGTGTTTATGGAATTCATAAGATCCTTGTGCTTCGACCTTGATCTCCCTTCTCAGAGGTTTAATAAGCCTTCATCCCTCGAATAGCCTTGTTGTGGTGCCCGATTATACCCTCGATTTCCTTGGTAATGGGCTTGTACCCTCTGATGATTTAGTTGAAACCTACCTTGGCTACCTTGAAAACAACCTTGGGGATTTGATTGCTTAGCTTGCTCATCTCTCCACCGAAAGTTTAAATGGTCTCTTCACCTGGGAATGTAAGTTTGGGAGTATGGATCATAATTATTCTCATGAGCTTGTCTCTTTGGAAACCTTGTCCGCCTTGCCCTTGTCCACCTTGGTATCCCCGATTTCCTTGGAAACATTGGCCTTGACCACCTTGGTAGCCCAGTACCTTTACTTCTTCAAACCCTTGATCTTGAAGTTGAGGGCATGCATCGGTGGGGTGATCCAATGAAACTTCAAATGCATGTATTTTTTGAAGCATTAATTTAACATCTCCTTTTATTTTCTTTTGGTTGGTAGATTGCTATATTTAGGTAGGTTTACATCGTAAAGGGTTTAGATAATCGTTTGTGGTTATCGCATCTAAATCCTTCATTTTGTAGCCCATTTTAGGTCTAATGGATATTGTTTCTTTCGAGCATCTAGATTTTTTTGTGAGCATCATTTGTAGATCACTCGTAAGAACTTTCGACTGATTTTAGAAGGCCATTAGCAAGGATAGTAGTATATAAGAAGGCCATTCGCAAGGATGGTACAAGATCGAATGCCACAAGCCAAAACACGGTAGTAGATAGTTGTGGAATAGAAATGATCAATTTCCAAAAAGTCAAAGAATTACACAGGCCATGTAACTTAGCACGCCTGTGCCATAGCTCGTGTCAATGGAACGAGGCCAAGGATGAGGGTCGTGTAAACCAACATGTCTCATGCTCAGGGAAAAAAGAAAACACAAGACCAGATGATGAGCGGTGCACTTTGGCATGACTAGTGACATAAGAAGCCTAGAAATAACACTCCAAATGACAGGCCTTTCACTTTGGAAAGCCACAAAAGGAAGCTCCGGATGATAGGTCGTGCACTTTGCCATGGCCCGTTTCATCAGAAAGGCACAGAATGCCCCTTCAGTCCACTCCTCGTGCCCCTTTGCATGGGTCGTGTTAGCCAACATGTGAACTATTGCCCGAGGCATGCCAGCATGGCATGCGTGGTTGCTAGGGTTTTCTTCCCTTTTTGAGCTTTTAAAGGCCTAAAAATCATCTACTATATATACTAACCTAAGTCTTCTATGGTTTAAGAACAAGTAGACTTAATGTAACTCTTAGGAGTAGTTAGGGAGAGTAGAGGCTATCTCATCTCTTCATTTATTTCTCCAGTTATATCCTTATGGCATAAAATCCAACGATTACTTTAGATTTGATGTCTCTAGAGTAGTTATTATCTTAGGGTGGTATTTGAATTCATGACTTGATTATAATTTTGTGAGATTTTAGATTACCCTATTTTCTACATCATTTCGATGTTTGTGTATGATTAATATTTCTCATTCATGTATGATTTATGTCATGTCATGCTTTATAATGCATCCATAATTCTATGCATAGTATAATATCGTTCTAGGTTAAAATGATATATTGGGAGTGTTAGATTAAGGCTATTTTAGGCTCGAGATTACCAGGGAGATGAGTGCATTCATGCTACCTTGAGAGTACTGACCCAATCGTTAGACTTTAATTCTAATTGGCTAGTTGTGTGAGTAATTACATGTTAGGAGTACTAGACTAATTCTTAATGGGGGGGGGGAACCCTTGGCTTACCCTGATAGGTAAGCATTCTAGTTTGTAGCAACTAGGGTCGTGGAAACCCTAGAGTCATCACATGATGCCAATTCCTTTGCCTTTCTATGTCTACAGTTGGTATCCATAATGGAGTGCCTAGGACGTATTAGACTAACTCATGTATGCAACCGTGTTTCTTATGAGAGCTTAAGTACCTTCAAAGAGGCTTGTTGGCATCAAAAGTGAGGTTACGGGGATGAAAAACAAAGTCACGAGGATTGGAGGGCATCCCTAATTACAGAGGCACTGAGATGGTTTCTTAAGGAGCAAAACCTTTGTGTGGCATACATTGCGAATCCCGGACATCTCTAGATTATGTGACATAGGTATGAGAATAGGTTTATATGGTTTTATCTTATAGAATCTAAGATCAAAATCATTAATCGGTCATGTTACGCAAATAAACCCAATACTAGTTAATTTTAGTATAAATCTCGTTACTTGCATGGTTAGTAATTGGTTAGACATAAACCCCCCTAATTATCTGTTTAAAGTACTAGCTATTCCCGACACATAAATGGAGTGATGTCCGATTGTGGGTTATGCCAAGCTAAATCTTGAATTCTAGTATCTCTGTAGATGACCCCAGACTTTCCACTAGCTACCTTATAGTATTTAGCAATGATTACAGGAGTAACAATGTAAATCTCTTACCTTTGATACACATAATGTGGCTAATATTGTTTTTAAAAAAAACCTGCTGGGGCGCATGTTAAATTTTGGCACCGCTGCCTAGGATATTAGTTTTAATTTGATTGTTA
>JAULKK010285050.1:0-13914 GCA_032355705.1 Rubia peregrina
AAAACCATCAGTAACCACCAAATTTTTGCGATCCGCCACCACATCTCCGCCAGATAACATATGTAACCGCAACTTCAATTGCTCCTCACCATCGCCGCAGCTCGGCCAAATTCTTCTCGTTGGATAAGAACATTAATGCCGCGACTCATCCTTCTTGCGTTTCGCCATCTCGAGATGTTCCGACGGTGCGACGAGCTTGCTGGTCAAAAACGAAATCGTCGCCTCTAGCGCCGCCTGTTGACGATGGAGGATTCACCAGCTCTGACAATAAATGCCGCCAGAGGTTCACCAAGCTCCACACCGCGGCTTGTTCTCCTTGCGGTTTTCCATCTATAGATACTGCAACGGCGCAACAAGCTTGCTAGTTATTGCGGCGAGCTTGATGATGTTTTGTGTGGTACATTTTGTACTCAAGCGTATTGCGGGAGGTACTTGAAAGTGCAGGACTCAGTCACATCGATCAAGGCGGCAATTATTGGGGAATTTTTTTATTGGCAATTATTTTTGCTCTTGTTTCGTGTGGTTTTGATTAATTGAAAGTGCAGATCGGTGAGCAATTATTTTTTAGTTCATTTCGTGTGATTTTGAGTACTTGAAATTGTGTTCTTATATTCCATCAGATGTTCTGCTGTAGTACTTAAAAGTTTAAACATGATGAAATTGAGTTGGTCCTGACTTGTTAGTTTGGGTATTATTAGATGGATTTTCGTTTACTTTTAGGATAGTGGTTTCATTTATGATGTTTATGTTGTTCAGGAGCTACTTGCGCTATATGTACCTTCCATAACTAGTGATTTGTATACCTGTTGCACTGGTGTTGATGGTTGTATCTTTCTTAGTTACATTTTGACTAATGCTTCCAACATGTTATATCAAAGTTGAAAGATGGCAAAGGTTTTCACGTTCCTTACAGGGACTCGAAATTGACTAGGCTTCTTCAGTCCTCATTAGGCGGTCATGGTTGTGTATTGATATGACCTTTTATCATCTGATGCATATGAATTTAGCTTCATTTGATCTGCCAAATCTTTAGATTCTAATGCATTTATTTACTGTTTACCTTAAACCCCGTCTATTATTACACTTCTATGAGGAAGTATTTTTTATGAGTTTGTACATGCAAAAGTTGAGTTTGTGAACCACTAAAAGATCTCATTAGCAATGTCACATTGGCTGAGTTTATTAAAATATGCATGTCGCAATATTATTTTCAGGTGAAGGCTTTAAGTAAATCATTGGATTCTTTTAGAACAGCTACTGACATGGTAATTAATTTGAAATTAATCAGTTTCTGCACACAACAATTGGTTGGATATTGATCTCATTGTTCCCTTAAGAATGACAAGGGCATTTTCTGTTAGTTTTTGAATATATGGAACTAATGTGTGATTTTCCCCCCGGAGTTGTTGTATCTAGCAGTGTTTTACTTCTGATCTCATATTGTGGCAGAGATCCGAGCTTCGACTGGGTGTAGATATAGTGGTAGCAACTCTAGGAAGATTTATTAATTGTAATTGAATATACCTAACTTAAGAGAAGAAAAAAATAATTAAAACTTAAGTAAGGAAAGGAGTGGATAGTTTGTTTGGAATTTTTTCGCAAGAGCATCAGAGCTTCTTTCTTTTGCAGATACAAAAATGAAGTTGGGTTTAGGTCATGTAATTTGAGGTTGTGTTTTATTGAATTTATTTGAAATAAAAATAAGTTTATTGAGAAATAGTAAATACATATATAATTAGATTAATTTAAAATTTATCCAATCAATTTATTTCTAAATTAAATTTATATAAATTCACAAAGAACTGTTATGTTTGAAATAACAGTTATATCACCTCCCTTCTGTTCACTGCATCATCAGGGATTTGTAAACTGTGTTGATATTGGCTATTGATTGCAGCCCTTGGTATTCTTTGTGCAATAACACCCTAGAATTTCCCGTTGGCTATGATAACCAGGAAAGTGAGTCCTTGAATAATTCTTTGCTTCTTGCTACTTGAATCCTATCTCTTCCTTACATTTATTTGATTTTTGAACACAATGACAAGTCTGTGAGTTGCTACTTAATATGGACAATCATTTGAACCGGTTGTTCCGCTCTTACTTGTGGGTGTACTGACGTTATCAAACCCTATGAGCTCACACTGGTTGTCCTTGATTTAGTAGTAGCTCAACCACAATTTAAGCTGTAATACCACTGGTAATATGATATGTTTGTGACTTCAATCAGAGATATATTGTTGGATCATACCAGTGTCTTTCCCTTTGTCCATCCTTGTGTTTTGGTAGCTTTGAGTTAATCTAATATTTGTAATTTTATAATTGCAATTTCTTTTGTCATTGCAGGGAGTGGTGAATGTAGTAATGGGAAAAGTTTGGCAAAGCTTTAATTAATAGTCCCAAGGTTTAGCGGGTTGTCTACCAAATTATATTTTTTTCACATTTTTTATAGTTTAACTATTCATGATGCATAAGCTCATCAATGTCCACGACATCAGGTTAGGAAGATTATGTTTATGATTTCAAAAACCGTGGGGAAAAAAATAATGTCTGGTTGTGCTGAGACTGTTAGCAGTAATGGAGCTTGAAGAATTCCACTCTTAAGTATAGGTGATTATTTTGGATGGGATACATTAGTTTTGTATCTCAGCTATTCAAGGCCAAATGTGGGAAATATTTTGGCCTAATAATGACAATTTTTTCTTACATTATTTATCTTTTCTGTAGTCATTCACAGTGGGAAGATTAGGAAAGAGTATGCCATTCTGTTGGAGAGACACCGAGAATATGTGTGCATACAAAAGAAAATGAAAGCCGGAAAGGATTTGAAAATATCACTGATACATCAGTGCAAATCAAGTCAAGTAAATGTCAGAAATAACTCAAGATATAAATGTTTAACTTGTCATAGAGTTTTGTGTATGTAAGGCAAAGGAATACTTAAATTGGAAATAGTTTATTATGGCTAAACATTGATGGGCCTTGCACCCGAAGTAAAATAGATGCTCAGAAGGTTATGATTGATTAGAAGATGTTGTGAGGATATTAGGGTTGTTACAATTCGAAGTAGGCTAGGTATGTAAACGTTCTCCCCATTTATGTGTTACTAAGTTGTATATCTAATCAAGAACCTTTTGGATGATAAGGAGTTGGTTGAAGTTTTTTTAGTAAACTATGGTGTTTTGCTCTATGGAGAATAATAGCATCTATTTTAAAGAAAATTAAAGTGAATCTCAGGACTATGATGGATAGTTTTTGTATTGGAAGTCTTTTCTAGTTGTTAGATACACCTTTATTAATGCTTTGATGAAGAAAAATGCATTTAACTTATTTATCTTGCTTGTAGATAGTTAGTTCTGATATGATGATCGGCAATTTAGAAAGATGTTTTTTTAAACTCTTATCAGGAACTTCTTTGTTGTCAAGCTAAGCTCTGTCTCAATAAATGATAGCAAAGCCTTTAGCATGCATTACTTTTTCGTTGACTCACTAGTGATGTTGGTATCTGCCAAGTGATATGATAATACTTTGCATTAGAGTTTCATGTTATTGCAGTTCTGAGATTCTTGTGAAACAGTGTAAGGAGCCAGAAGAGATCCTGGTTAAGTCATCATACTTTGTTGAACTTCAGCGCCTGGTCCTTAAAGAAGAAGCAGAGTTATGGGAGAATGAAGAGGAGAACAACATTCTTCACCAATAGCTACAACAGAATGAAAATTGATGGTTAGAATATGAGTTGAAAATGAAGTCCATCGAAGAAGTGTGGCGTAGCAGGGAAAAAAAGATATCCCTGCAGTTGAGCCTCTCCCTAGCCAATTTCATGGCCTTCCCATTCAATGGCAGTATTTGAGCTCCAAAGGAAAAGGTAAGGAATCCTTAACTACTCTCATGTGTTTCTTTCGCAAACACACTGCAAGAAAAATCATTATGATGCATTTATTAAAATTTTATAGGTTTAACTGTAATTATTAGATATCATTGAAAGTCTGGGGGTCAAACTGCAGAATTTATTTTAGAATTTGATGTTTTTATTAGATTTTTATAGGTTTAACTGAAATTATTAGATTTTTATTGAAAGTCTGTGGGTCAAACTGTAATTAGTAAAACTTGGTAGGTAAAACTATAATTATTAAAATTTTGTAGATTTAATTGCAATTATTAGAACTTCTTGGGTTGAATTGTAATTTTTTAAAATGTTATGCATTATCTTACTACACTTCCAAGTGTATTAATTGTTCTCTACACTTTCAGATGATGTGTTTTTAATACACTTTGAGCTGTAGTAATCATTTTCTACACCTTTAAAAGCAGTTTTTTAAAATACACTTTGAGGTGTAGAAATCATTTGCTACACCGTTAGGAGTGGTATTTTTAAATACACTTTGAGGTGTAGTAATCATTTACTACGCCTTTAAGAGTAGTGTTTTGTAAATACACTTTAAGGTGTAGAAATAATTTGCTACGCCTTCAAGAGTAGTGTTTTATTTTCATTACACCCACGGCTACTACATTTTTTTAAAGTGTAAGAAAAAAATTAATTACAGTAGTTGATGTCATTATTGAGACCTAAAAAATGTAGCAACTAGAGTGGATTGTTGTAGTGAAAGGGGACACAAATTGCCTTCCAAGTTTGTAACAGGTGGTATAGGGAATTTATGAAAAGACAAATGGTCGTCTGAGTTCGTAAAACTCATCGGGGGCTAGTTTCCAAACTCAGAACGATGGTTTTCGACCCTTATTTTTTTAAATGTGGGTTCCAAACTCGGAACCCACTCCGTATAATTAAAAAAAGCGACCATTTCTTGAAATATTCACAAAGAAGGAAATTATAAGGGTTTTCTCGCTTTCCTGTTGAAGAACATTGTATTCATTGGAAAAGGTAAGTTGTATAAAATTTTATTGTACGAAGTTGTTAGTTTTACTAATATATATAAATCTTGAATTAGGTTTGTAGTTAGGTTAACTAGGGTTTTGGGTTATGATTATTGTTGTGAGAATGCTAATGGTTTGAATTGTAATTGACTTGTAGGATAATGGAACGGGATGAACTCATTGGTAATGATCTTAGAAAATCACCCGAGTACATGTCATTGATTGAAACATTTCTTACGGTAGCATTTCAAGATTCTTCTAAAAATAGTGTTGTGCGAGCCTGCTGTCTGTGTAAAGATTGTAGAAATGATGTTTATTTTGAGTGGAAGAAATTGCCGGGACATCTAATAATGAAGGCGTTTCAAACTTCCTACACTCGCTGGGTATGACCTGGAGAAGTTGGAGAAAAAGTGCAGACGATTGATTTGAGTAACACGAATGTGGGAGATGAATTAGATAGAAATACAGAATTTGATGAAATGGTGAAGGATAGTGCAAGAGAGTTCAACAGTAAACCCGAGGCATTATAAGCATTATTTGATGACAAAGAGACGCCAATGTACAATGGTTCAAAACATTCGGTACTTAGTGAAACTTTAAGGATAATGAATTTGAAGGCCAAAATTTAGGTGGACCGATAAGTCGATGACCAACATGATGCTGGATAGGTTGTGTGCCACGAAAAAATTTCTCTGCACGATGGGATTGGAATTGGAAAAAATACGTGTTTTCCATGTGGTGAGTCTCGGTACAAATTGAAGAGTGGTGCAATTGCGGTAGGAGCGGAAGTGGTAACTAAAATAAAGAAAAAATACCTACAAAAGTGATGTGGTATCTCCCAATCATTCCCCGATTGCAGAAATTATTTGCATGTAAGGAAGATGCAAAATTGATGCAATGGCACGCGGAGAAGGATCGACTGGTGGATAATGTGATTATACATATGTCAGATGGTGAGCAATAGAAAAAAAACAATGCTCTTTACCTTGAGTTTGGAAAAGAACCCCGACATTTGAGGTTTGGGCTATGTACCGATAGAATGAATCCATTTGTTAACATGAGTAGTACACATAGTTCTTGACATGTTTTGTTGGTTATCTACAATCTTCAATCGTGGTTGACAATAAAAAGTAAGTATTTGTTATTATCTGTGATAATTTTGGTCCTATGAAACTAGGTAATGACATAGATGTGTATCTTGCTCCTCTTGTTGAGGATTTGTTGACTCTATTTAAGGAGGGTGTTGAAATATATGGCGGGAGTGTTGAAGTATACTTTACATTGAAAGCGATGTTATTTTGCACTATTAATGATTTTCCTGCATATGGTAAGTTGTCTGGCTACTCAGTGAAATGCCACTTTGCTTGCCCCATGTGTAAGGACACTTATTACCACCAATTGAAGCATGGTTGTAAAACTGTATATCAAAGTTATCGTGAGTTTCTTCCGGTGGACCATCATGGTGATTGGTGAAAAATTGTTCAATGGGGTATGAGAGACTAGAGAAGCAAAAAACACTCAGATATTTGAAACAATGAAGAATTTTCCCAATAACTCCGGGAAGAAGAAACGTAGCGTGCCCATGGATAAGAGTTGGAAGAAATGCTCTATTTTCTTTAGATTACCTTATTGGGTTCATTTGGATGTTAGACATTGTCTTGATGTTACGCACATTGAGAAGAATGTGTGTGATTCTTTCATTGGGACATTGTTCAATACCCCTGGGAAGACAAAGAATGGGCTCAAGGCTCGGTTAGATTTGGTTGAAATTGGTATTAAGAAATTTAGGCTCATTGAGTTATGGAGAAAATTGTTACTTGCCCACTGCTTGCTCTTCTATGTCTCAATCGGAGAAGAAATCTTTCTGTGAGTCCCTTAGTAGTGTTAAGATCCAAGTCACGTATTTTTCCAACATCAGTACTTGTGTGTTAGTTGAAGAGTCGAAGGTGGTTGGATTGAAGTCTCATGATTGTCACAATCTAATATAGGAATTGAATGTCATTGCGATTCGATCATCATTATGATTCGATCGTCATTGTCATCCCATGTAAGACTGTGCATTACGAAGCTTTTTTGTTTTCAAGTCCATTGGTAGCAAAAATATTAGTGTGTCGAAGTTGGACCCTTTACAGTCAGTGATTGTGGAAGTTCTGTGCCAGTTGGAAATGTATTTTCCACCCTTATTGTTTGACATTATGGTCCACTTGTGTGTCCATCTTGTGAGTGAAATAAATATTTGTGGTCTTGTCTTTCTAAGGTGGATGTACCCTTTTATGTACATGAAAATATTCAATCATTTTGTGAAGAATCGGTATAGGCCTGATGCAAGTATCGTATAAAGGTATGTGGCACTGAAGGTTATCAAGTTTTGCACCGATTACATTAAGGAGGTCGATTCAGTTGAGGTTCCAAATCATAGACATGAGGAACGTGTTAAGAAGGAGAAACTTTCTGGCCCTAGCGCGGAAGATTTATGTAATTCCCATCTTTATGTCCTTCGCAATCATAAATATGTTGTCTCATACATGGAGATTCACATGGATGCCATTAGAGTCGTGAACCCTAACTTCAATGAGGCCCAGGTCCTGCAATTTCACAGTGGGACTTTTTCTTTATGGTTGCGTGAACACGTAGCCAAGGGAGATCATCCTATGAAGGTAAAATGGTTGGCTCGTAGACCACTTAGTACTGTACTCTCTTGTGGGGGATACAATTTCAATGGTTTTACTCTAACCACAAAATCATAGGATGATGAGGGTGTGTCTCAGAATAGTGATTTCTCTCCCGTTTCTAAATCTTTGCATGTCGGTAATGGGAATGATAACAATCAGATGTAAGCTCACCAGCGTTACTTTGACACAATTTCAAATATATGGAAGCTTGATTATGTCACTATGCGAGTAGCTATTTCAAATGTAAGTGGGTGGATATCAACAATGGATAGTGGACTAATGATTTTGGTTTCACCCTTGTGGACTGGAGTCAGACCAGGTTGGTAGGAAGATCCTTTCATCTTGACCTCCCAAGTGCATCAAGTTTTCTATGTGAAGGACCCTTATGATCCTAGGTGGGAAAATTTTGTGGAAAGGAAACGCACATTCCTTGAAGAATATGACATCGAAGAAATTGTTGGTTTTGGTCAAAATTCAACTAGTGTTGGAATTGGTGATGTTATCTTGCTTGAGAAGGACGCTCTTAGTCTAAACAGTTTCGTCGGACATAGCGATCATGATGAATGAATTTTGGTTAACTTCCGTGGAAAGGTCACACGTAAAAGGCGGAGGACCAAGAAAATGTCGAAGAAAAGAAAACACAAGAAGTAGTGTCAATGATTGTAATTGGCTATGTTTTGAAAATGAACTCCTAAAAAATTATTTGAGCTAAGTTTCATTTTGAAGCTACTAATGTTCAATAAGTAGAACAAAATAAGCTTTGAATAGAAAATGACATCAAACATGATAATGAAAATATCAAATAGTTCAAACGTGATAAATAAACATAAATAACCATCCTAAAAACAAACAAGTTCATTGATCATCCTAGAAATAAACAAGTTCAATAATGAGACATCATTAGAGAAAGTAACATCTATGGGATGTCTTACTCAAGGTCATCCTCAAGATCGCCCATCGATGTGGATCCGTCAAGACGCGGTCGGTGTGTTGATGTGAGATGACGTTCGTAGGCTCTTTGTCTTTTCTGCATCTTCAAAATCATCGCCTTCATTGAGGTGAACTCATTGTAAAACCACTTATAGAAATCTCTTACACCTTTGAAGTAGGCCTTATCTGAATCTACAATAGTTTAACTTATATAAATTGATATGTATGACAATATAAGAAAATAAGAAATAAATGAATTTCACTAACCTTCATCAACTCTAGGCCTCTTGCCCGTCTCCCCACCGCCGTGGGTTTTATAACACAATTTTTTATCAACCAAATTCCCCTTCTTATTTTAAAGTATTTTTTGTTAAAATACTTCGGGGGCTTCTCTTCACCAAAAATTTACAACCCCTCGACCTTTCTCAATATTAGGGTGATCAAACTCCCATTGGGAGGCTCCTCACCACCCTCGTCGAGGTGGCAACCCAAAGCATATGGCTAAATGTCGCCGTCCCAGGGTTTATCTTCCTTCCCTCCATTATGAAATAGAACATCATCAACGTAGTATAGTTGGGCTCAGTGATGTGGCCGGAGGTCAGTATTAAACACCTAGCAATTATTTCATAGACTATACATTGATCAATTGTCAAATGTGGAAAATAAAAAGTCTCATTCTTACCCAAATCATCCGCATTCAGTTAGAAATACCTCAAACTACATTGTATAGGGTCTACATATAGGTAATCAACAGGTAGTGGTCATTTTTATTTATTATAACAATCATCCAACGGACCCTGTAAGTCTTCCGGGTAAACGCTCTCCGAGGCACTCTAGGGTTTCATTCAAAGTCCATTGATCAATTACATTGTCAACCCCCCTCCCTTAGTGGAGTAAGCCTCATTCTCAACCTGTGCAAATTACTATAGAATTGACATATCAAATCAAAATAGGACGATTCGTTGTAAGAGAGCGACCTCCTCACTTGTTGGTCTCTAAAATTTTCTAAGGGATAGGCTAATCCTTATTGCAAAGCCTAATTAAATTCAACCGAATAAAAATCAAGAAACTTCTCTTTGGAACGTAAAAGTTCATACCTCTTTTGAGCGCTAATTGAAACAAATTTCACATTATCATACTCGTGATTGTTAGCGGTGGATCTGGAGTGGGGGATGCTAGATGAACCTTCTCTTACCATTTGACAATCACTACCTATTACGTATGAGAATGGGATGAGCCAAGTATCATGAGGTTGGAATTGTGTGGGATGATTTTGAAATTTTGTGGGATGAGGGGTTAAGTCGATTTGGATTTTCTCTCTCTCTCTCTCTCTCTCTCTCTCTCTCTTAAATATAGAGTATTTTTTGTGTCCAGAAGATGATTTGGCCCCAATTATTGAAGGGCCAAATCACTCTTTCTGAGTTCGTAATGTGTAATTCATCCCTTCAATAGCAAGGGACAAATCGTCTTCCAAATGACAAGTCCATTCATCTACATGCTGAAAGTCCATCAATAACTTTCTGCATCCTATTACAACCAATCCACATAAAATAAAATTTATGTTAGAAATGGGCAGTCTTCAAATGAAATACACACAATATAATCATATGTAGATTATATTAATCTCAATAGGAAAAACATGCATGGATGCGACGTTGGTCATTCTAGACATTACGATCGCATATGGTGATGTGCAAACCGACGTTGCACATTCATAGTTTTTTCAAGCAAAAAATGCATTTTTTCTTAGAATGAACCCTAATCTATGACCAATACTTCTCATCATTTTTACATGACATTATTTCGCTAAAATATGCTCTAGCCAATAGATAACATGTAGAACAAGCAAGAAACTATGCAACATTTTTTAGACATGTGTGATGTCAGTCATTTTTTTGGTAACATATCGCAAGGGCCGATGGATTGAGACTAACGTCGCACATTCAGATGGTGTTCTTACAAAATGTAATTATTGTCCACAATCAGGCCTAATCTATGTTTTTTTCTCACTACTTATAAACATTGAATTATTTTGACAACACTAACACTATACACAATACACTAGATAACATGTAACATAATCATCATACTTTATAAAAATATTCAATATTTGTTCCATAAAAAATATAACAATAATAAATCACTAATAAAATTTCAAAATGAACATGGAATTGATGGAAACAACCTCAATTAATTTCTATCCGGAAATGCTCCATCCTTTAGTACTTGTGGATGTTTGATATTAGAAATTTGATTGAGCACTTAAATTGTTGCAATGGTGTGAATGGAAATAATCTTGGGAGTGTGTTTTGGTGCAAGTGTTTTGGTGATGTGAAATGAGTATAATTGCTGAATAATAATGAGAAGAAATAGGGTTGGGGGAAATTTAGCTCGAATTTTAGTTTAAATTTTTAGTTCCCGTTATAATTTCATCGGTAACCAACGTCGGTAGAAGGTTGGTCCCATTTCATTTATATCGAAGTGCTTGTGATGTAACGTGTATGAGCCATAGTGTAATTTGTGAAAAGTGCCGTCAAATACTCATTGTGAAGATTTTGGGCCCTTCTATTGACCCGTTGATGCCCAAATCCGAGCAAATTGGTTGTGACAATGTGAATTACATATGTGTATCTCCAATTTTCATTCCGACTTCTCTCAGTTTCTTGGAAGGACCTAAGTGCAAGGTAAAAAGTTCACCGGTTGTGCCAAAATCAATTCCGATCAAATGGAAAGAGACCTTTGCCATCCCCAGATGAACTTATAATCCCTGGGAGTGATAAAGAATCTCACTTAGTACCACGAAGACTTCCACACGTTCTTCCGATTAACCTTTTTTGTACTTATAAGTAATTATCAACAATTTACTCTAGGCCATGTACTAGTGATTTTCAGAATTCAATGATAGAAATTTAATATCTTTTTATGTAAAAAAAGAAAGATAGAATATGTAATTCTATGTGATTCCATGTGGTGAAAATTATCGTTCTCATAAAGCTCATCTTAAGGGTATTAATGAAATACAAATTAAAATGATCACCCATTACTTCATCATGTGTCCCTCATAGAAAGTATGCATAATCTCCCCATCAAACATTTGTCCTTATGTTCGGGTGCTGAGTTTTGAATTGTAGGGTACATTGAAGGAAGTTTGAGCCATAGCGTAATTTATGAAAAGTATTGTCAAATATTCACTGTGAAGATTTTGGGCCCCCCACTGACCCGTTGATGCTGAAATCGGAGAAACATGATTTTGACAATGTGAATTACATAGGTGTATCACCAATTTTGCATTCCAACTTCTTCCACTTTCTTGGAGAGACCTAGGTGCAGAGATTAAAAAGTTCAATTGTTGTAAAAAAAAATCGATATCGATCAAACCGGTAGGGATATTTGCCATCCATAGTCTATCTTATAACCCCCGAGAGTGATAAAGAAGTTGGCTTGGTCCCACAGAAACTTCTACGTTTTCTTTCGATTAACCTTTGCATACTTATAAGTAATCATCTACACTTTACTTTAGGTCACGTATTAGCGAGTTTCAGAATTTGTTGGACAGAATTTTACTATCTATTATTTAAAAAAATATATAGAATATATAATTCTGTGTGATTCTATGTGGTAGAAATTATCGTTCTCATAAAGCCCATCATAAGGGTATTAATGGAATACTGATAAAAATTATCACAATACGTATAATCTCCACATCAAACATTTATCCTTATGTTTGGGTGCGGAGTTTTGAATCGTCGGGTACATTGAAGGAAGTTTAGGTCATATCAAAATTTCCAAAAAGTATCGTCAAATACTGCTTGTGAAGATTTAGGGCCCTTCCATCGACCTGTTGGGTAGTTATATGTATTGGGTTCTTTTTATGTTTATTCTTTAGAGTATTTATCTGGTATAGCATATACTTGCAAGATGTATTCTGATAAGGGAAGTAGCTAGTTCAATAAATACTTTCTATCTATCGACGAGGTAAGAAAGAATTGTTGTATTTTAACAAATACTTGTTATCTATAACTGGTTAATTTATTGATAATAATTTATTATTGCACCAAGGATCAATTCAAACTAGTGTGTATTTATTCGAATGCCGAATTGTTTCTTTATTTTATAATATCTTTGTAGTTTTAGTTTTATTATTTTCTTTCTTAGTTGATAAAAATCACTCTCTTGCAATAAAGCATGAAGACTACACAAAATTTGATTTTTAGGAAATTGAATTTTAATTTCATCGTTCTCTGTGGGATAGAGCCTGCTTATTAATGTGCTAGAGTAATCCCTAGCATATTTTAGGAATTATTTGGTGGTTTAACGACACACCAAATTGGTGCTGATGTTGGGAACGATTGTCAGTTTTAATTTCTTTTTCCTATTGATCTAGGTTACGTTTATTTTGTTTGTGTATAAGCAGGTCTTCGAAATCCGAGTTTATATTTGATCCAAAGGTTGAGAATACAGCCAAGAAGAATAGTAAGGAAGCCCGTGCGCAAAAAAAGAACTCTCATCCTTGGATTCTGCTAGCCCCTCATTTGGCTAAACAGAACCAGCTGGCAGCTGTTGAAGCTGATTTTTCTGAACAAAAATTTGTGATGGATGAAGTGGTGATCATGAAGTGGCGATCCTCCATCCCCTATTGCGCTACTTGAAGAAGAATCGCCATTCGATATTAATCTTTAAACGTGATCCCAAAATTCTACGGAAAGTTAAAGGAGGGCCCTCATAAATTCTTGAACAAATTTATAAAGATTTTCAACATTTAGACGCATCAAAATGGAGTATCTGAAGATCATTTCAGGCTTGCGGTATTTCCTTTTGCTATGTCTGATGCAGCCAATGCATGGTTTGCTACCTTGGAGCCGAATTTGATCACTACATAGGCTAGCATGAAGAAATCTTTCCTTGAGAATTTTTCTCTGATACCAAGATGTCTACAATGGTGAGGCAAAGACAATCTATTTCACAAGAGTACGAGGAGAACATCAATGATTATCGGGTTCAATTTAAGAAACTAATAGATAGATGCCCAAATCTAAAGACGCTTGAAGGGGAGTTGATGAAGTGCTTCTGCACTAGAATGAGCATGGAAGATAAGAAGTTGAGGGATTCTCTGAAAAATGGATTATTTTTTAAGAAATCGGGGGCAGAAGGGAAGCAATTGCTAAAAATATCCTTGAAGCTGCAAAGGAGTACATCGAACCACCCCACCGTCAACCAAAGAAAGTGGAAGAAGGAATATTTTTGGATTCAGAGGACAATATGGATGAAGACTAAATTGTTTTTTTGGTCCCCAACATAGCATCTTTTACCATCTTTTGGTCCCCGAGAGCAAAACCACATTTTTAGTACCTTACCAATTTAAAGTGAAAATTTCGGTCCCCAAAACATATTCCGGGTGGTTTCAGGTAGACTATATTATTTTAGTCCCTAACATATCATCTTC
>JAULKK010285066.1:0-13911 GCA_032355705.1 Rubia peregrina
GTGTACCATGAACGTACCGTAGAATCCGTGTAACGACAGCAAAATGATCATCTCTGGGGTCCTGAAGATACTGGCTAACCGTGTTGACCGAGAAAGGCAAGTCTATACGGGTGATGGTGAGATACTGAAGAGCCCCAACAAGCGAACTATACAGAGTCGGATTCCTGAACGGAGGACTGGTCGAACTGTGCAACTGAGATCCAGGCACAAATGACGTAGAGTCTGGTACAGCATCAGACATACCGGCCCTAGTCAGAATGTCCCGAGCATACTTCGCTTGGCCAAGAAGTAAACCTTACAAAATAGATGAAACTTCCAGGCCAAGAAAGTAATGAAGAGCACCGAGATCCTTGATTGCAAACTCTCGATGTGTCCAATCAATGAACTATCGAAGAAGAGTCGAGTTGTTTCCTGTAAGAATGATATCGTCCACATACCCAAGGAGATATAGCAACAATGACCCCCTCGAAAGAACAAATAGATAAGTGTTGGATGAGCTGCACTGAAAACCAAGCTGAATCAAATAAGTGTTGAAACGCTGGAACCATGCCCGATGGGCCTACTTAAGACCATAAACAACATTTTCCAAGCGACAAACATAATCTGAATGAACAGGTTCCTGCTATCCAACGGGTTGCTTCATATAGACTAGAGCATCGAGAACGTCATTAACAAAAGTGTTCTTGACATCCAACTGATAAAGTGGCCAGGAACGCATTGTAGCAATGTCGAGAACCGTCTGAACAGTTGGGGCTTTGACCACGGGATTGAAAGTGTGGTCAAAGTCAAACCCCAAAATATGTGAGAAACCTTGCATCACAAGTCTAGCTTTGTGATGATCAATAGTTCCATTCGGTTGATATTTGAGCCTATAGACCCATTTGGAGCCAACAATGTTAGTATTCAAAGGTCGAGGAATAAAGTCCCAAGTGTGCTGGCCACTAAGATCCGTCATCTTGTCATCCATGGAAGAAACCCAAGACGGATCCTGACACGCAGTGCGATAATCCGTGGGCTTAGACTGAGCAAGTAAGCAGCAGTAAGACCATGAGCGATAATGTCTGAATGATCCCTGCACTGAATAGCACCAGTAGTCGACCTAGTAGCCATCCGGTGAGTGCGAGGCCAAGGTGGAGAGACCGAAGGGGCAGTCGCGGCCGGTGAAGTAGCTGGTGAAAGGGCCGGTGAACTGAGTGGGCTGTTAGGCGAACCAGGTGAGCTGATCGATGGTGAGATGGGCGGAGTAGAATGCATCGATGTAGCCACTGGATGGTCCGAATTGGTAGATCAGACATAATATGGTGCCGTAGTCGATGAGCCTAGAGAGCTGGAAACTGATGTGACAAGCCGAGTAGGAGGAGATGCCACAGTGGAAGAAGTAGGGATATTAGCTGATGTATCGGCAAGATCCAAAAAAGTAGAGACATCTAGGGAGGATGAAGGTACTGAAACAGAACATATGGCACAAGGGAAGAAATTTTTGTCAAACCGAGCATGTCTGGTGACATATATCTTTCCAGTCGTAGGATCCAAACATCGATATCCCTTGTACTGGAAGTCGTACCCAAACAAGATTCAAGGCAAACTGCGAGGGGCGAGTTTGTGAGCTGTATATGGACGAAGATAAGGGTACACACGATAACCAAATGCATGGAAGTTCGTGTATGTAGGAACTCGGCCATTAATAATTCATATGGTGATTGTCCGCCAAGAACAGCAGTGGGCAGCCAAATTATTGTATGAACAACAATGCACATGAGAGTGGTATAACATAGATGGGCCCATCTCAACAATGTGGCGTTGCTTGCGCTTAGCCCAACCGTTTTGCTCGAGAGTATTCGGGTAAGAAATCTGATGGTGAATGCTCTTTATATGAAAGTGAGAGCATAAACGACCATTTACGAACTCAATCCCCCATTACTCTGAAACACCTTAATTGTGGAAGAGAACTGGTTCTCCACAAAAGCCTCAAAATGGCGATAAGCATCCCAAAAAATATATTTGCAACGCAGTGGGTAAAACCACGTGAGTCGGGAATGATCATCGAGGAAAATAGAATTTTAAGAGAATCCAGCCGATAAAATAGGAGAGGGCCCACATAAGTCACAATAAACTTGATTAAGTACCCTAGCAGCACGTTCATCATTTGTATAAAAAGATAAACGCTTCCCTTTAGCCTTTTCACATGCATCACAAAGGGTATGTTTTGGTAAAAATTTTGAGACGGATAAAGACCCAGAAGCTCGTAAGCCAGAAATAACGGAATGCGGAACATGACCAAGTCTAGCATGCCAGATTTCAAAAGATGCACACAACTTATTTGATTCTACAGTAGATATCAAAACATATGCACCATAGTCTAAAACATAAAGTCCATTGTCATTATGACCGTGACCCAAGGTTTCAATAGTGATTTTATGCCGAATAATAAATGAACGATCATTAAAGCAGAAAATAACATTTAAACCCCGAGTTAATTTGCTAATCGAAAGAATTTTTTTAGTGATATCATGCACAATAAGCACTTCATAAAGAGACAAGGATTTAGAAATATGAGAATCATCAACATGAGTAATAGGGAGTTGAGAACTATTACCAACATATACGCTGGAAAGAACCATGATAAGCTGTGACATTATCAACAGCAACAGGGGACGATGCCATGTGTTTTGTGACGCCAGAGTCTACAATCCACTTGGAGTCATCGTGTTGTCAATGATGTAAATGTCAGTATAACTCAAAATATCACACTTTCGAGAGCCAAAAATACCTATTTTAGAGATGGCAACTAAGAAATAAGCAAGGCACAAAAATTTGCCAAAGGAAATGCAAGGTGCGTGTACACCCGTGGAGAAAAGTAGGAACATGGAATTTACGCGCGCGTGCACGAACACGCGCTATGTGGCTGATGGCGCTTAAATTTCACGTGTTTTGCTGAACAGGGGGCTCTGGAATGCACTGGAACTGGGGCGACAAATTTTTATGGCTGACGAAGAATTGATTCAACGTTTACACAGAGGAATACGACTAAGAGAATCCCTGGAGGAGAGCCGCTGCAGGAGTTAAAGAATAACGATGCTGGAATTTTTAGTGTCGGTGCAGTCGGAGAAGAAGTAGGTCGGAGTCGATGAAGCTGCTGTCAGGAGAAGAGTCTGATACTGGAGGGACTAGGTCGGCGAGAAGAGTTTGATGCCGGCGAGATTTTTCTTCGAGAGAAGAGAGGCGCCAGAGAGAACTAAAGATCCGTCAGTGAGTGTTGGCCAGAATCTGGTCGGAAAATGCTACCGGAAGTTGACCAGAAATTCAGTCGATCGGAAAAAGAGAGGAGGAGGGAGGTAAAAAAATTAGGGTTTAAGTTTAAGGATCAGAACTTGCTCTGATACCATGATAGAAAATATTTCCCGTAATGAATAATGTATTACTGACAAGAATAAATAGAGTACAAAAGGGAGACTAGTACTAGATAACTCTAGTTTAGTCAACAACTCTATCTAGAATCAAATCAAATCAATCAGATACTTGACTAATTCTAACATCTGGTATTTCAAAATCGTGTTTTTTATGAATGCGTGATCGTGGTGGTTTCTACTTCAATGGTGGTACATTTTTGGAGGGCATTCTTAATAATACAAATATAAATTTAGGTTTTGGTGTCTTCTACTATTCAAATAGAGTTTCAGTTTTCATTTGATTTCAACATATTTAAGTGGTGAAATCAACTAATTTAGTCCTATCAATAAAGTGTTTGTATATATCGTAATTTGATTGATTGTTTGCAATCTCCCTTAAAAAACTCTTTTTATACCATGAACTTTGGTAATAACTATTTGGGCAAAATACATTTCTAAATCTAAATTTTGACCGAAAGTGCCAATATAACCCTGCAATCTAAGAAAGTGTCAATTTAACCCTAACTCATTACCTATCGTGCCAATATAACCCTAACTTTTGGCCAAATTGTGCCAATACATCCAAACTCCCCAATTCTCACGTTGACCCAAGGAATTCTGGCATTGACTAGAAACTGAAATGACAAAAATACCTCCAATGAAAAAGGCAAAAAAATATGCCAAATATGCCCCTGGCAACCTTACGTTAGATCAAAACTTTCAACAAAAAGATAAGGTCGGATCAGAACTTTCAACAAAAAGATAAGGTCAGATCAGAACTTTCAACATAAAATTCATATTACATTAGTACTTTTGTTAAAAACTTAAGGACGGGTCAGAAATTAATTTATCATCAACTTAACAAGTTTCTACGCGTATTGTAATAAAAAAAATGAACCACGTCAATTTCAAACCCAGATATCAAAAATTACTTCTAAAACTCACCTAACCGAAAAATCCTATCAAACTCACCATCAATCCTAGACTTCCCCCAGAATTTTACACAACTATTAAAAGCGACTAACTTAGGGGGGGTTAGAATGACAATATCTTGGTCATATTATATCATCGTTACCATTTTGGGCTGAGCCGGTCGCATCTTCACTACAACGACTCGAATCCTCGTCTCTGATACGACAATACTGTGACTGCAACGGGGAACTTTAGTGGCAGCGAACGATGGGTGAGAGGGACGGTTGTTTAGATAGTGTGCATTTGAGGGTGGAAGATGAGGGGAATGAATGGGAAGATGAAACGTGAAATAAGGGGAAAAATTACAAATCTTTACCTTTATCAACATTAGGTCAGTTCAGTCTTCTCATGTATTTTTATTTTTTATCTAGGGCAAAATTGTCATTTCATCGGATTCCGGCCAAACAACTTTTGACTAAAAAGTCAACAAAGTCAAGGGTTAGATTGACACTTTCTCATACTGCAGGATTATATTGGTACTTTCAGGCAAAAGTTGGGGTAATTTTAGCAATTTTCTCTAACTATTTCCATGTCCGTAAATAGTTTGATTATATAAAAAAAATGATGTACATGTATTAAACTACGAAGATAATGTCTCCTACCTGATTGACTAACAGTTAGACTAATCATATTAAAAATCTCATTTTTATAATTTTTATAATTGGATTATAATTATTTATATATTGAAACTCATTTTTAAAATATTTTCATAATTATAGATACCTTATAACAATAGATAAAATAATAATAAATTACCTTATTAGTCATATTAACTATAGAATAATCCATCCAACGATTCGAACGTCTAAAACAAAACTTGTGATAGTTGAAACTACCAGACAGCAGGACAGATGCACTTAACATTTACTTCTTTTTCTCTCTTACAAATCTAATTATTTATTCTTCTACATTTTAAAAAATTCAAAAGAAATTTTATTTTAAATTCACATTATAATTTCTAGATCCGTCACTAGTCCTTCTGTTTTTAGCTCTAGAATCAGACTATCTGCATGATTGCATCCTTGCAATTAGGTTCGTAAGTAGCCAAATGACAATTGTAACTAATAGTTATAGTAGTATGTAGGTCAATTTCAATACTCCCTCCATCCCAAGAGTATATTTATTGTAATAGTATATTTATCTTTAAAAATTAAATTTGATAAACTTTTTCCCAAGAGTATATTTATTTTTTAAAATTAAATTTGATAAACTTTTATCATAAATATAAATTTATATATATGTAATAAATATATCATGTGAAATATTGTTGAATTTATCTAAGAGAATGTCTCCTATGAGGCAGCCTAAACTTTAGGCAGGGGTTTTATGCAATTCTAGTTATATTCTAGCTTCATGGACCTATCTCTAATAATTTTACAGGGACCTATCGCTAATATTTTCAGGGATTTTTTTGTCCAATTTTCCCCTTCATTTTTCCACCATCTACAGCCTGCAAAAAAAATACAAAAAATTAATATGAACATCGAACTGAAAAATTATAAACATCAGCAAAAAAAGCAAAAAAATCAACGAAAAATCATAAAACATCACCTAAAAATTACAGCAAAATATATATTAAAAACAAACATAAATATTAATAAAAAATATATGAAACATTTACTACAACTACTAAAAAATAAACTAAAAACATTAAAAAAATATGAAAACATCAACAAAGCTTCAATTATCAATTTTAAAAAACTACAAAAATCAACAATATCAACCAAAAGCTAAAAACATCAATTCCTATCACCTATAATTCACCCAAAAAATGGAGAGAAAAAAACCAACATAAGAAAAACACTAAAAAAAAGAACCTATGTCACCCAAAATTACAAACATCAACGTATCAACTAAAACTCACCGAGAAAATAAAAAATATCAACAAAAGAGAATAAAAAAACCAAAAAATATCAACCCATATAACCCAAAAAACTACAAAACATCGACTCATATCAACTAAAACTCACCCAAAAAATGAAAACATCAACATGAGGAAAAGAACTAAAAACATCAACAAAAAAACTACGGTACCTCAAAAGTATAAATTATTATATCAAACAATCACAAAATGTCATTTTTTAATACTACAAATATCAACCTATATCACCAAAAAGGTAAAACATCAATTTCTAACACCTGAACCTCATTCGCAAAATGAAAAATATCAGCATAAGAAAAATGACACAACAAACATCAACTCCTATTACCAAAACCTCAGCCGAAAAATGAAAAATATAAATATGAGGAAATTTAATAAAACTACAAATATCAATGCATGTCACCCAAAAAAACTACAAAAGATCAACGTATATCAATTAAATGTCAACCAAATAATGAAAAACATCAATATAAGAGGGAAAAAACTACAAACATAAAAAAGTTACAATACCTCAACAATAAAAAAAACTACAAATATCAATCCATATCACCCAAAAAAAACTACAAAACATCAATGCATATCAATTAAATGTCACTTGAATAATGAAAAACATCAACACAAGAGAAAAAAAGATACAAACATCAACAAAAAGCTACACTACCTCAACAATAAAAAACTATAAATATCAATCCATATCACCCAAAAAACTACAAAACATCAACGCATATCAATTAAATGTCACCCGAATAATGAAAAATATCAACATAAGAGATATTTTTTTACAAACATCAACAAAAAATTACAGTACCTCAACAAAAAAACTGCAAATATGAATCCATATCACCCAAAAAACTATAAAACATCAACGCATATCAATTAAATATCACCCCACTAATGAAAAATATCAACACAAGAGATTTTTTTTACAAACATTAACAAAAAACTGCAGTACATCAACAATAAAAATTATTCAAAAAAGGACCCGATGAAATTTGAACCCGGATCTCTAACCTCAAAACATAGAGTAACAACCACTACACAAAAGACTCTTATTGAACATATAGTCAGTCAAATAATATTAAATCTCAACATGTACATCAAGAACATAATTTCTTCAAAACAAAGGTCACAGAGAGTTTGAACACAAGACCTCAACCTTAAGAGCAAGAGTGCTAACCACTAGACCAAACAACCTTTGCTGATAAGAAACTCAGAGAAATAAGGTGGATATTGAGTTTCGAACTCAAGACCTCTACCTCAATATCCAGAGTTATAACCACTGAACCAAATAACTTTTTTCGACATATACTCAATCAATAAATATTAAACCTCTACATATCACTTGATTAAAAAAAATTAAACCTCACCTAGACCGAAGCTCAGCCGCAGTCCGTCGTCCCCGTCCATCGTTGCCGTCTTCCGTCTGCCGCCGTCATCATCAACCATCCGCCGTCATCATCAGCCGTCTGCGTAAGCCATGCACCTTCTTCTTCAATCGGGCGCATGCATCACAAGCGCCCTTCTTCTCCAGCGAACTCCGTCGGCGATGCCTTCCTCTTTTACTCCGATGCGTTCTACTTCCACTCTGTCGTCACCTCTATCGTTGAAACCCTAGCTCTGCATCGCCTTCACCTCCGTCGTCAAAACCCTAGCTCCGGCCGCAATTATCCGTCGTGAACTCCTCAATCTCCGCCGTGAGCTTACTGGATCTCCATCGAAACCCTAGCTCCGCCATCTCCTTCACCTCCGTCGTCAAAACCCTAGCTTCGCCTGCAATTATCCTCCATGAGCTTCTCAATCTCCATCGTCGAGGCGAAGGAGGTTACTGAATCTCCGTCGAGAGCTCATTCGTCGATCTCGCCGCTCCGCCGTGAGCTCCTTCGATGATCGACGCTCCGCCATGAGCTCCTTCTTTTAGTCGATCGGGAGCGATGGAGAATCCGGAGCGATTGCTGGAGAATTCGGAGCGGCGAAGCAGTGGCGCAGAGCGACGGACCGGTGGCGCAGAGCGGTGGTTGGAGGAGAAGAAACGGATTCCGATCAGCAAGAAAATGGAAAATGAAAATTCCATATTTTTCTTGATATATATACCATTTTAATAATTGCACAATAGGTCCCTAAATTTCTTAGTATATTTAAAGAAAAACCTCATCCCAAAATTAAGATTTATACTAATTGCATAAAAGACACTGTCTAAAGTTAGACTGTCTAAAACAAGAGTTTGGGTAACAAATAACCAATAACAAATTCACTATTGATGGTATTTCTATTTATGGAAGCCGCCAGGGCCCACTAAGCAAAAATGCAAAACAATAATTAATTAGTTGGTGGTTCGGGGGGGTGTTAGTAATACGTTATCACGTACGTCTATTCCGCTAAAGGTTGATCATATTGAATCACCAATCAGTATTTCCATGTTCCATTGATTAGGGGTGGGCAAAAAACCCGAAAACCGAAATGAAAACCGAATTATCCGAATTCGAATAATCCGAACCGAATTTAATATACGATTTTGCATATGCGAATTGAATAAACTGAATTCTGAATACGACTTTTGGATTGATTTTGGATATTAAAACTCAAACTGAAACCCGAACCGAATACTGAATTGTAAATAATTAAATTAATTAAATATATAAATTCATTTTATTGCTGGATTAAGAATGCTCTTCTCGTATCTCTGGTACTTCTTCACACAATGCAGGTAGTTTCGCCTAACAATGATGGTCCTATCCATCTTGGCATTGTGGAAAGTACCAGCAATGATGCGACCTCTGATTGAAACATTTCCAGTGAATGGGCACTTCTTGTCAATGTAGGTTTCTTTAATAGCAGCACGAGGAGTCTTGAATCCCAGGCCAACGTTCTTGAAGAAACGGTTTCCACCCTTGCCAGGTCTGTTCCCCTTGGCGGGCTTCTTGGTGCTCAGAAGCACCTTAGGCTGCTTGAAGAAGGTCTTGACATTCGTTCATGCCATGTCTTGAGATCGGGCGGCGTTGGTTGCTTCTGCGGCGGTGGTGGGGAAGAGTGCGCCTTAATCCCTAGCTCTGGAGACGAAGATAGCAGCTGCTGAAGACCTAGTCCCACATCGATAACACATAAAAATTATAATGTAGAAATCACTTATAAATATGGTATCCCTCATTCTATTCTCTAAATCATCAGTAAGACCCAATTTGAAGGCTATTTAATGGGCTTTGAAATAATTAATTTTGAGTTAGAATTTTGACATGCTGATGAAATTTGTTTCATGCACAAATCATCAAATTATTCGGTTTATATGGTTTGAAATCGGTTTCCAATCGAAACCGATTTTCATAATCGGTTCAGATAATTGGGCTATATGGGTTGTTTGGTTCGGTTTTGGACATTTTAAGAAAAAATCTGAATAAACTGAATCGAATAATTTGAAAACCGGTGAAACCGATCCCGATGCCCACCCCTATTGCTTTCGACCGAGTTGAATCATGTTCAGCTTTAGATCGGGTTTCGGGTTAAGTTTGTTCGTGTTGGGTCTAGGTTGAGTCTGGTCGAGTGGGGTTTTGGTTCGGGTTGAGTCTGGTCGAGCGGAGTTCGGGTTCATGTTGGGTCGTGTCGGGTTCGGGTTCGAGTTGAGTCTGGTCGTGTTGGGTTCGGGTTCAAGTTTGGGTTGAGTCTGATCGTGTCGAGTTTGGGTTCGAGTTGATAGCTCTCAGGTTGGATTCGGGTTTGGGCTGAATTAGGTCGTGTCGGGTCAATATTTCTCAGGTTATAATCAGGTTATGGGTTGAAGTTCGGTTGTGTCGGCTTAGATTCGGGTTAAAATCTCTCGGGTTAAATATGTTTTCGGGTTGAATTGGTCGTTTCGGTACGTGTCGGGTTTCAAATTCGGGTCAGAGAATGACAGATCTAATTGTATTTTATACTGAAATGACACCCGCTTAATTTTGTCACATTTGTAACAAAATGTGTCACTATTAGCGAAAGAAATCGAAATAAAAAGAGCAACACTTAAGTGAAACGGAGCCGTTACATGTCCAAGAAATAGAGATCAGAAAAAGATGGGAGCAAACAGAAGAAGGAGAAACAACCCATCCCCAACAAAGACCCGACCCGCCATCCACTCCGACCCGGAACCCGCCAGAACCTCCCGCCGCCCATCTCCGCCGCGCTCCACCGCCGCTCTCGACAGCGAAGTCCTCACAGAAGAATTCGCACTCTTCGAGAACCCGAACCCGAACCCGCGAAGCTTCCCTCACAGTGTGAAGCAGCAGTGCTGGAACAAAGCGGACAAAATCTCGGGTCGCGACCCAGACCGGTGGCGCCGCGACCCGTTGGGAAATACAGTGTTCAGGAAGCTCGTGGGCTGCCCCGGTTGCTTATGCCACGATTACGACCATATCTTGCCTTACTCCAAGGTGCGAATGTTCTTTGTATTGTAAAGATTGAATTTTTATGCAAGTTTTCGTTGTATTTACTATTTAGACATTAGCATTTCTGTGCATTCTCTATCATCACAAAGTGCGCACTTTTAAGAAAACATGTTATGTTATGCAACCAAGAATGATACTCCCTCTGTCCCAGCTGTATTTGCACCACAATCATTATTACGGTGTTCAACAAACATGTTAGACCGTTAATATGTTTACCTAGTTATAATAACGGCAAATGAAAAAGTTGATATTTATAAACTACATGTTACGACGAATTGAACAATGCCATAGACGATAATATTGTTGCTCGTATATTTATTCAAATATATAGTGCAAATAGAGATGGGACGGGGAATAGCAAGTTTAAAATTTTGAAACTGCAGGTTAAGAATGAATCCAATGAGGTCGTAGTCTCATAGATGAAGGGTGAAGTGCAGTTTGAATTGGGACGAAGGTTGTAGCACTTTCATTTTAAAGTTTGCTGATGTGTTTTCTCCTTGCTTGTGCTGGAACTGAGCTACTATAATGGTGGGATGTTTTGATTTCTTGTTGTTGCGGGGATCTATGGAATTTTCGGGACTGAGTGTGTGTGATAAGATGTGAAGTTGAACTCATTTTCAGCTAGATTGTCCTAAGTGAAATTGAAAACATTTGGATGAGCTTGTTTCAGTCGCCTGATTAAGCATGTGCGACTCTACATAGCTAGTTCTAGATGGCAATTATGGCATTATCCCGTTGGTGCTTTCTTCTTCTTCTTCTTTGTTTTTTGGTTTCCAGCTTGTTGTTAGCTTCTCTTATATCTTAGTGATTCGCGATGCAAAATCAATTTTGGCATCACTGAAACAAGACTTGATATATCGTAGAAATGACATTTTCAGGGAGGGAAAAGCACGTTGGAGAATTGTCAAGTTTTGCAGGTATGGGATTGCATCTGAAGAGAAGTGTTATCTTTCTCCTTATGCTGCATATGTTGGAGTAGCTTTATTTCTTGTTTTCCCTTTGCTCTACTTTTTCTCTGGTTTGAATGGTGATAATGATTTCATAAAGGTTGTTTCATTTTTTATTTCCCGAAGGGAAATTACTAGCCTAGTGGATTAAATCTTCAGTGCATTCTTTGAATTCAAAACTGAGGAGCATGTATTTTCATCCAATGCTGAATATGCGAGAAATTAAATCTTTCTTTAGAATCGCTGAGATCTGCTAACGCACTTCCTTCCTCAGTCCTGAAATGATGACCACTTTTTTAGAGTCTCGAGCCCCATGTTCTATTCATTTTTTTCGCGTATGAACTTACTTAGTGATAATCTGGTATTGCCTTATGAGAAGTCCGTCGCTATGCTTCAAACTATCTTTATTGCTGCAGGCAACAGTTAATCGCTCAAAGGGAAACCGTACTGAGCTATCTAAATCAGAGCTGATTCAGAAAAGTTCGTACTGTCGTGTTCAAGGTAATCATTTCGTGCTTTCTAGTATCTGGTCTCTATTAGAGAAGAAAAAAATTTGAAAACAAAAGTAGAACGCCTAAACTACTCGAACATAAACTGCAGGCCGGGACATGGATCTTCTTGAACTGTCGGCGTATGGCAATGTTCATCGAGGACAAGATTCAGGGGGGTGTAAGATCCAGTAGTTGTTTACTATGGATCTTATATGCATTTCAGAAAATGCCAGAAATTGTTGTGTGGAAATTAGAATTCAGATTTGCTAGTTGACCTTTGTCATATGATGATGTCTTTTGCTATTATCAGAAGTAGTAGAATCAAATTCTACATTCATCACTAACTATATCTTGTAGGATTTCTACTCATTTGTTAGTTGTAACATTTTGATTCCAAAAATCACCAACTGCAGGGAAAGAGTATGCTTTACAAATTAATTGCTGTGACATTTGTGTAGTTCATTTTACACTCAAGATCAATCATTATAAGAGACTAATAAGTTCAGTTTATTTTAAAAATATAAGAGCATCCACAATGATACCTCTTTAACACCACTTTTCTTAATGAATAGCACTCCTTATTTTAGGAGGATCATTGTGGAGTCGCTCCTTAATAGGGAGTTGTTCCTTACTTAACGAGTTGGTATCTCTTTATTTGTTCATTGTCAACCAATCAATAATTGACACTTACTTTTGTATATTTAATTAATTACAATTTAATATTAGAAAAGTATAAAAAATGCTTATTTAAGGAGATCCATTGTTGGTAGTTGATTCTTATATAGTTTTTATCAAAATTCATAATGTGACACTTAATAATCGTTCCTTAATTTTACTACTATTGTGGATGCTTTTAGGCTTTATTCCACGTGTGATTACCCTTCTCCCCCACTGTGATTACCCTTGTCTCTAATTTTAAGTTATGATTCCGAGCTATACATAGAAAGTCGTTGAATTCTCTGCTACATTATCAGCCTGAATATCAAATTTACGCACACTCACCTTCCAGATCTGGATCTCCATTTCTCCACCTCAAATATCGACGCTTAACGCTTGCCTCTGATTCTCGTAAATACAACATACATCTTCTTCTCCCTGTGTCGTAGTATTTCAGAATTCAAATAAGGTAGAGAGGCTGAGTGTGAATAACCGAAGAAAAGATCATCGGTGACAGTGGCGGAATTAGACCAAAATGTGAGGAGGAACAGGACAGGGTAGGACGGATCCTGAGCGAGGAGGGGCGGGGCAGGGCGGATCCTGGGCGAGGGGATGTATATTTACTCTTCATTCACCGGAGGTTTGGGGGGCGGCCGCACCGGCTCTCCCCCCAGTTCCGCCATTGACCGGTGAACGGAGCAAGTACTAGCAGATAAGGGAAAAGACTGAAAGGTGAGGCGAGTGGATTGGATGACCCGTTTATGACTTATAAACAGGTTTGACCTATTGTTTGACCCTAACTTTAAAATGAAAGTGTCAATATAACCCTGCAATATGAGAAATTGTCAACTTAACTCTAACTAAGTAATGTATGTGTCAATCTAATCTTAACTTTTTAAAACTTTGTACCGATATATCCAAATTTCCAAATTCCGACGTAGACTTATGAAATTCCGCCAATGACAATAAATGAAATGAGTAAAATACCCTTCACTAAAACTTAACAGATTGATATTTAAAATACACTTCATCGTCTTTTTCTTCACTGCTGCTCCTCCGCCAGAGACCGTTGCCGCTGCCGAAAATCTCCGCCGCCACTTGAAACGAAGGGCCCCTCCCCTCCCGCTGCCACCTCCCCCGTCCAGCTCCAGCTCTCCCTCC
>JAULKK010285076.1:0-13911 GCA_032355705.1 Rubia peregrina
ATGAAATGTACTTAATCTTGCTAAAAAATCGTAGAAAAACATACCGTTAAAGAATAAGACAAAATAACAAAAAAAAATGACAAAAACCAATATAAAAGCCAAATTTATTTACGTCGTTGGCATGACTTAGCTCTGTATGTCTAAGGTCATCGGCACAACCCTAATGTTATCCATATGATGAAGGATTGAAACCCTTTACCATGAGCATCCAAAAGTAGAGAGGTGGGGTGGAGTTGGTTTTAAAGGAGTGAGGTGGTTTAGAAGACTTGGTATAGTCTTTTTGCTCCTCTCTTATCTCCTTCAAAACTTCCGAAAATGGTGGAGTCGGTTCACTAGGTGGGGGTAGGGGTGGTGATGGAAATGGATGTAGCACAATCACCACTTCCTCAACTTCTTTGTATTCAACAACCGACTCCTCATTCCCTTCAAATTCGAAGTCATTCGTCAAGGTGACCTCACTCACCGTATCTTCGAGTTTGACTTGGGATGGTGTATCTTCGGAATAACGAGCTTCCATTCAGATCACCACTTCTATCATGTTGCTCACATGCCCCTACAAAGCCTTGAGTCTTGAGGAGGTTATAGCTTCCACTTCCTCATTAATCTTGGCCAACTTGGTTAAGTTCGCTATTGCATCCATAATTTCTACGTTTTTCAAACTTGAACCTTCTTCTTGGGCTTGGTTTTGGGGTATAGTGTAAGGTGGTGGGGGGATAACTATATTACTCGTAGGGTTTTTTTTTTGGCTCATTCTCATACCACAAATCTGGATTACCACTCCACTCCAGATTGTAAGAATCGTGGTACGGATACCACTCTTGAGATTCTTTCCCTTGAAAACCATTAACCCCATTCTCTTGATAGCAATCTTCATAATACCCTTGGTTTTCAAAACCAACGGTTCTTTCCTCCTTGTAGTGCCTATCTCTCAACATATAGAAAGACTTGGTAGGATGGTCGGAATGACAAATCCAAGTGTGTTATGAAAATAAATTGGTGTTTAAATTACAATTCGTAGTTTAATTACAAATAAGGTAAAATTATTAAAGAAAAAAAATACAGCCAGCAATGAAAAAAAAAATGAAAAGAGATAATGTAAACAAAAAATAAAGGGAAAAAAGGGTTAGAAACTTGGAAGAAAAGCAAGCAACTTGGAAGAAAATCAAGCAAGAAAGAATTAAATTGTACATACTTGGGCGAACCAATCTGCTAAACAAATTGAGGTTGATGTCAAGAAAGGTTGATTTCAGTTTCTTATCCTCAACGAAAACAATCTGCTAAATAAATTGAGGATTAGGTAGTGTTCATATCTTTATTCTCCAATGTCACAGGAAAACACGATATGATGCGTACCTTCTTAGTTTTGCTGTCAATAAATGGGTAAACCATCTTCCACGCTCCAATAGTCGCTTGTAAGTTCTTCAAATTTAACTTATATACGTGCTTCTTTTAATTATTACAAGCGCTACAAAAATAACTTGGTGCTTAAAATATAACTTAAAAGTGTTTCAATCGTATCTTATAAGTTCCTTAAATGCAACTTATATGTGCTTCTTTTAATTCATACGAGCGCTACAAAAATAACTTGGTGCTTAGAATATAACTCAAAAGTGCTTAAATGATTGCTTGTAAGTGCTTCAAATGTAACTTATAGGTGCTTCTTTTGATTCTTACAAGCACTACAAAAACAATTTGGTGCTTAGAGTATAACTCAAAGGTGCTTCAAATGTAACTTACATACGTGCTTCTTTTAATTTTTACGAGCGCTACAAAATTAAGTTAGTGCTTAGAGTATAACTTAAAAGTGGTTCAATCGTAGCTTATAAGTTCTTCAAATGTAACTTATAGGTGCTTCTTTTAATTTTTACGAGTGCTACAAAAACAACTTGGTGCTTAGAGTATAACTCAAAGGTACTTCAATCATTGCTTGTAAGTGTTTTAAATTTAACTTATAGGTGATTCTTTTAATTCTTACGAACTCTACAAAAACAACTTGATGTTTAGAGTATAAGCCAAAGGTGCTTCAATCGTTGCTTGTAAGTTCTTCAAATGCAACTTATAGGTGCTTCAATTGCCGCTTGTAAGTGCTTCAAATGTAACTTATAGGTGCTTCTTTTAATTCTTACGTGCGCTATACAAACAACTTATTGCTTAGAGTATAACTCAAATGTGCTTCAATCGTCACTTGTAAGTGTTTCAAATGTAACTTTTAGGTGTTTCTTTTAATTCTTATAAGTGTTTAAGTTATGGTTGTAGGTGTTTCAAGTTACGTTTGAAGCGAGAATAACACACGCAACACAAAAAGAGAGGTTAAACTAAATGTAAACTCATTTATTTCTTTTGCTTGGATTTAAAAGGCCAAATATTTTTTCAATTAACAAAGAACACACATCAACGTAGAAACAAAAGAAAAGGCAAGAAGAATAAAAAGAGTATTATAATTTTCCCTTTTTTTAAAATCTGGCGATGGGGATCCCGCAAGGGATTTTAACTTCAAACTCTACAAAAAAAATAAGGTGAATTTACAAAGGCAGTAGCACACACAGTTGAATGTGAAATTCCAATGATTAAAATGAATGCAAAGTAGGAGCAATGGAGAGAGGTATAGAAATAAGGTGAAGGAAATTGACGAAACCGTATTCGATATTATCAGATAATATGATCAGTTTTTTTTTTCTAATATTGTTTGGGAGGCAAAAACAAATTCCAGCCATTAATAAAATTATTTCTATGGTTCATATTTATTCTCACATAAAGAAGTGTTCTCATATAAGAGAGTGTTCTCACCTGAACCCACTCCTATATCTATACACACACATAAGTCTTCTACCTTTGTCATATTTCAATCTAAGTTAATAAATTTGTTATATGGTACCAGAGCCACAACATTAAAATAAAAATCATGCTTTCTACTCGTTGATCAATGGCTAACCTAAATTTTACTGTCTCTTGCAAACACTAGTGCTACCTCGCTCAATTTCTACACTCCATCCATAACCATCAAGCTTGGTAGGGATTACTATTCTCTCTAGTGAACCACCATTATTTCATCCTTTGAAAATTTTGAACTTGTGGATTATATTCTAGCTCACTCACCATCATTGGAGACCATTTCTATTACAGCTGACAATTCCATTGTAACCACTGAAACAAATATTAACTTCACACCCTAGCAGGAGTGTGATTGTTTTGTTTTATTGTGGCTTTGACTCTTGTTCTCATGAAACCTCACGCCTAAACTCAGGCTTTTCGGATGGAAATGAAGGTTCAAATTCAATCCTTTTCGGAGGAATCGGTGTCCTTGTTGGAGTTTTTGAGAAAAACGCTCAATTGCGGATTCTTGGGCAGATAACTTGCATCCTATATCCGATGAGGATCTCATTGGCCATATTTCATCATTAAAGATGAGGCCACCTATGTTGATGATCTTGTTAGAATGCTTCTCAAGGAAGAGGCTCGCCTATAGTAGGAATATTTCCTTCAAAAATCCGTTAATATTCTTCGAGTTACATCTATACCTTATCCTTCTTCTCGTTTGTCAAATATTGCTAACAATCATCACTATGGGCCATCTATTCCTTCACAAAACTATCAAGGTTCAGGGTTGTTTTCCGAAGTTACACGACATTTTTTGCACGTATTGAACTCTAATTTAAGGTAAATGAAGCTTAGTATTTATCATATTAGATAAGTTTCTCTTGCAAGTTTTAGTAATGAATTCCCCATTTTATTTCCTTGCTCTTACGTTTTGAAGAGAAAATTATTCAACTGAGTTTTTAAACCCATATTTGTGAATAATCCTAGATTAATTGTTGTTTGTGGGTCAAAGTTTTTAAATTTCCTCCATGGGTACTATTAAAATGACTACTAGAAGTCCTAAAAATGATTAACTGTTCACCTGAAACGCATGCACAAAGAAGGAGCGAAACCAGCCAAAGGGGCACGAACCATGCTGGGAAATGCACAGTCATTACACATTGGATTGTAAAAGAAAATGGTTCCCACACATTTTTTGCACTGACCACACGCCACTTGCAATGACAAGCTGGTGCTAAGAACTCAAACGCGCATACCATACGCGCATGACGTATCAGTGTAAAATCATTTAAACTTTGTCGAAGATGAATCAGCCACATAAGTGTCAACCAACCAAAAAGCCCTTCCAGATGCTTCTCCCATAAAGAAACCTGTGCCAAAAATGAATTCGCAGCGAGCACCCCAACCTCAATTCCATATTAGAGTTCCTCTTTCGTTCGACTAAATTTTCTAGGGGTTACGAGGCAAGCACAACACATCAAACACGTAAAAATAAAATAATGATCTACTACGACATGGTGAACACAGATGAAAGGATTCAAATTACTCATTAACCCTGGAATAATACCAGTAGGAAGTGCAATAACCAATCACATCTTCAGTAAACCCCAGAAATCAATTTCTACAACATCGGTGCCCAGAGCTCGAGCGCACGGACCGAATTCACATAAAACATTCTATGGGAGCCTGACCTTATGCATTGATGATTTTTTTACATAATTTCTTCTGATACACTTGTACAATAAATACCCCATCCTTATCTTATTAGTGAAGAGTCCTATTTTGGAGTGAAAAAACCCCCTAGTTTCTCAATTCCTCTTCAATTTCTTCCATATTTGTTGATAAATTTTATGTCTTGTGTTATGGTATTTTTTTATGGAGGTTTTGAGTATCTTTTATAGATAGATGTGTTCAAGGGTTACATATTTTACAAGGATCTATAAAAGCCTAAGGAAGCCCTAAAATATAAACTTACATTCTCCACTACATTAAGCATCATACTTAACGTAAGACCATTACAAATAAATGTTTCATCTACATGTGTTGTACTCCAATTTAGAAAAAAACATAGTATCATGAAAGAGTTAAGTTCTTACTTGAGATATTGAGAAAATAACCACATGGAGTAAGCAAGGAGTTCAAACCCATGTCGTTGACCTTTGTTCAGCAGTAATCATCAGTATTTGGGCTTCCACCGAAGTTAAAAGAAAGACTTATCGCAAAGCCACACGTGTTCCCAAGTAGCATTGCACCTCTGCCCACATGCCGCCAACAATTTTAGTCTCCGACAGTTGAATGTTCATTAGAGTAGTTCATTTTTGTTGAGAGCTGGAGTGAAGACTATAGTATATATTCACTTTTATTTTTTGATATTAAAGGTTTTTAAATTTAAATAACTAAATAAATATGAAGTTAGATTCAGTGTGAGTTCAAAAATATAATGTATTAAAAATTATTTTTAAAATATAACTCACTTTAATGTTGCACAATATTACCTATCCATATTTTTTCCCCATAATTATAGTATAATAAATTATTTTAATTTTGAGGTTCAACCATGATTTCATTTGGTACAATTAGTCTTACATAATAAAATTGTATTTCATGTACAAAATGGGTGAACATGTTTCACGTGCAATATTTGAGCTAAAAAAAGGTAGTTATGCTATCAATTACCTTATGCACTTATTGAACAAGCTGCCCCAGACACGTCTGTAGATATCATTAATGGTGGTATTGCCCATCAGCTTGAAACTATTTTGTAGCTTGTGCCTTATAATTTAGTTGGCATAACTAAGACCTCGGAATCCCATGATGCAGGTGGATGCATTATCTCATCATAATAATCATCAACTCTAACTTGAGAATATGTCCAAGTTATAGGACGATGATATTAGCACCCATCAACATGCTGCTAATTATCTAGAAAGAACAGTTCAAGAAATGGAATATGGATATCTCTTTCCAAATCTGAACCATTTGAATTTGTCAGCAAAGGAACAAAATATCCTTAATACTCATGATCCTGTTTCTATTGGTTAAAATATTCACGTGGGCTAAAGAGAAAGGTGTACTTGGCATAACCTACAGTTTTTTTTGAGAATGTCATTGGAGGAGAGAGTATAGGAACACGAGAAAGAATATCCCTTAACTAGGAAAAAATGTTGGTCGACGATATAATCAGGAGTTCAAATGGATGCTTTGTAATTTGCCAAAACTTGTTGTTATGGGTGAAGAAACCACAAGAGCTACATATGGAGATCTCTTGGGAGGCTACAAACTAAGAGGAATAGAGGGTGGTGGCCCTAAAACAGACGGGCCATTGTAATTTATATTTCCCTTTTTCCAATGGAACATTATAAGGAATTCTAGATTTAAATATTTTTTAAAATCAATTTACATTTAGTGTGGCCTTCCAAAATTTGATTTATTATGATTTAATTTTTTTTGTAAAATTCTGTTCAAATGATGCACAAGATGACATATCTTCTTTTAGTTTAACCCTTCACATAATTATATTAATAAACTATGTAAATTTTTTAAAATAAACAAAGATGTACAGTCAAGAGTTGACTATGAATAACACGTTTATCATTTAATTTTGCAAAAAATAGAGAGTCCTCGTAATATGTGGGCAGACATGTTTTATCATGAGAACTCGAGCAAAATACATTGTTATAAAAAATTTGTAGTCACTTGTGGCATTAAAGACAGTGTGGATTCCTCAACCATTTAAAGCATTCACTTTGTTTAAAAATATTGTTTCTAAAGTGGAATTACCAATTTTATATATACAAGTATTAGGAATAGTCGAAGGTCATTATTTTGGCTACTTGATGAAATTTCAAATGCATACTATTATTATTGGCCAAATCAATGTTAGCTTTATTTTCCACAAAACATTAGTGGGGGAAACGCCTATTAAATACAGTTCCTCCTGACCAGAGAACAAATAATATGGCCTTCGTATTTCACTACTTCATCAATCGTTCAGTTCTTGACAATGGTTTAATAAATCATTGATTTAATTCTGTTAGAGCCAGAAAATTAGTACCAACACCATCGTTTTTTCTCACCCTGACCATTTTCATCTTATCAGTACACGCTCCAATAAATTTTCAAAATAATTTACAATTAAACCATGCAAGATAATTATAATTGTAATAGAATAATCAACATCAAATTTATAAGATGTTTGATTCAAGATTCTGAACACAATCACCAACAACCAATAAAAAGGGAGGAAAACTACCTTATGCATCAAACTTTGGATTGATAAATGACGTGTCCATTTTATACAGTTATTTTGGGACTTTTTGGATTCACTTTTTTTACACTTTTGTGCTCTTGATGTGCCATTTTGCCTTGAAATTCTTTAAGATGAGTTAAGAGTGACTTTGCGGTTTTATTACTTTACTAGGGAATTTTGTGTGACAAGGAAAATGTTGGAAGACTATCTTTGAAGATTTGAAGACCTTCTTTTGAGCTTTGGAGACCAGAGGGACTAAAGAAAAGTGATGTGAAGAGGAGGACTTGAGACAAGAAGAAGAAAAAAGTCAAGATGATGAATTAGACTCGGTGGGAATTAATATTTAATGAAACAGTTCAAATCTAGTAACATGTAATGTCTCAATCGAAGTATCTACCATTGTTTAAAAAGTTCAATGTAGACTTGGGAGAAAATTTTAAAGTGAAGTTTACCGTAATATAAGCAATAAAATTAGGGATGTGATGGATGTTTCACTACTAAAAATAATTAATAAAATGTTAGAATAGCTTATAAAGTGGTTCTAAAACCTATGAAAAATGTTGCCTAAATCTTAAAACGCGTTGCGTTAGATCTAGTGCAACATCATGAAAGATAATACTTGAATTATTTTTGCATTGAGCGAACACAGATGAGACATTCTGCTCACGCCTGACCTGGTAAATTTGATTTATTTTACATACTTTCTTTTCATCCAATTGTACTATAAATACTCTTTCCTTATCTTGTTAGTGAAGATTCCAATTTTAGAGTGCAAAAATCCTTTGTTTATCAATTCGCATACTATTTCTTCCATGTTTGTTGCTAAATTTATGTCTTGTCTTAGTGGTTTTGTGTATGGTGGTTTTGTGTATTCATATATAGATATATGTGTACCAAGGTTACACAATATACCATGGTTGATCTTTGTTAAGTAGTAATAATCAGTGATTGGGGCTTCCACAGAAGTTAAAAGAAAGACTAATCACAAAGCCACAAGTGTTCCCAACTAGCCTTGCACCTATGCCCACATGCCGCCAACTATTTTAGTCTTCGATAGCTGAATGTTCATTAGAGCCGTTCATTTTTCTTGAGAGCTATATAGAATAAAAATTATATTCACTTTTTTTAGTGAGATTCGAGGTATTTAAATTTTAATAAGTACAGAAATATGACGATAGATTCAACGTAACTTCAAAAATATAATTTTTTAAAATTTATTTTTCAAAATAAAAAATTAATCAAATATTGCACAAGATTACCTATCCATAGTTTTATCATAATTATAGTAGTAAATTATTTTATTTTGAGGTTCAGATATGATTTCACTTATTACAATTAGTCTAACAAAATAAAATTATAGTTCCTGTACAAAATGGATAAACATGTTTCACGTGCAATATTCAGGCTAAAATAGTTTGTTATAATATAAAATAGCTTGTCCACAAATTGAACAAGATACGTTAAACACGTCTATAGATATCACTCATCAGAAAATAGCCGATCAGCTTGAAATGATTTTGCAGCTTGTGGCTTATAATTTATTTGGCAGAACTCAAAATCTCAGAATCCTGTGATGCAGGTGGATACATTATCTCACCATCATGTTAATCAAGTCCAACTTGAGAATATATCCCAATACAAGGGGATTGATAATAGCGCCTGCCGGTATGCGGCTAATTCCTGGGAAGAAAAGTTTGGGAAATGGAATGTGTATATCTCTTTCCATATATGAATGAACCAATTGGAATTGTCAGCAAAGGAACGAAATTTCCTCAATACTTATGTTCTCTTTCCTACTGGTTAAAATCAGTTTGTGGGCTACATGGCATAAGCTACAGTCCATTTGAGAATGTCGTTGGAGGAGAGTATAGGAACACAAGAAAGAATATAACGTAACAGAAACTACAAGAGTAAGACTCGTCGTTATGGGTGAAAAAATCTCAAGAGCTCCATCTGGAACGCTCTTCTAAAATTACAAACTAAAAGGAATAGAGGGTGGGGTTGCTGAAAAAGACAGACCTTTGTAATTTATATATCCCTTTTCCAAATGGAACATTTGGACAAATTTTAGATTTAAATATTTAAAAAAAAATATATATTTGGTATGGCCTTCCAAATTTGAGTTATACGATTTGAATTTTTTTTCAAATTCTTCTCCTATGATGCACGAGATGACATATATATTTTTAGTTTAACATTTCTCACAATTATATTAATAGTCTGTGAAAATTGTTTAAAGAAACAAACATGTACATTCGAAAGTCGATAATTGATTACATGTTTATCACATGCTATCCAAAAAAAGTTAGAGTCCTTGATAATAATAATTGGGCAGATATGTTATATCATGCAATATTCAAGCAAAAATACATTGTTATAATAAATTTATGGTTAGTAGTAGCATTAAAGACATTTGGGCTTCCTCCACCATTCAAATCTTCCACTTTGTTTAAAAAACTTTATCTCTATACTGGGATTACAAAAATTTGTATACACCTTTATCATGAATAGCCGAAGGTCATTATTTTGGCTACTTGAAGAAATTTCAAAAGCATTCTATTATTTTTTGGCCAAATCAATGTAAGCTTTATTTTTCCACACCACAATAGTGTTGGAAACGCCCATTAAAGGTGGTTCCTCGTGACCAGAGAGCAGAGAATTCAGTCATCGTATCTAACTGCGTCGTCAATAGTCCAATGATTGACAATGGTTTACTTAATCACTGATAAACAAATTCCGTATTCAGAACTATTTGAAAGTATTAAAAATTAAAAATTTCAATTTTCATTAGAGCCATAAAACTTGGCATCACTACTATCGTATTTTATCACCCCACCAATTTTCATCTTATCAACATCACCTCCAATAAGTTTACAAAACAATCTATAGTTAAACCATGCATGATAATAATGATTCTAATTGAACAATCAACATTACATTTACAATATATTTGATTCAGAATTGTCAACACAATCAACAACAGCCAATAAAAAAGGGAGGAAAACTACCTTATGCATCAAACTTTGGACTAATAAACATACGCTCGTGATAGGAATTTTCCCTTCAAAACTAAATTGCCTCAAATTGATTTTTGGAATTTGGATTCTCCTTCGTAACCTCTTTTAAACATGTAATTTCCTATTTTAGTGCGGAACCACCTTGTAATGAACCCTTCATAGAATAATCTTGTACTAGTAGTCTGGCGTCTAAAATCTGTAAAAGTATCAAAATATGTGTGCGGATAAAATTTTTACTTCATGAAACCACTGAAATCTAGCAACTTGTAATATCTCAAGCATGGTATATGTCATTGTTTAAGAAGTTCAATGTGGACTTGGGACAAATTTTTAACGTGAAGTTTACCTCAACAAGAGCAATAAAAATTGGGATATGTTGGATGTTTCCCTACTACATATAATTATTAAAATGTTACAATAGATTATAAAGTGTTACTTAAACCTGTGAAAATTGTTGCCTAAATTTTGAAAAGTGATGTGTTAGATATGATGCAACGTCGTGTTACATCAACCTTATTTTGTAGTAGTTTGAACTTTCTGAAAATTTAACAGGTTATATTCCTATTTATATGTTCTAAAATAAACTGACTCTTATATTGTATGTAATTAATCATTCATTTTTTTGTGATATTTTTCCTCGTAATATGGATTTTAAACAAAAAATATTGCAAAGAAGTTAGTAACTTGATCATCCTAAAAATTAGGCATACGTAGAAACATGCATTATTCAGCAAAAAAAAAAGGTAAACTGTTTCCGTTAAAAAATGATTAAGATTTTTTTCCTTTGACAATGCTTTTTATGGCATGTAACATATTAACTGTATAGATGGCTAGTCGAACTGGCCTAATTCCATCTTCATTAGTCTAATTCTGCAACTATATAAATTGGGTTATATTAGAATCATGTACTTCTATCATTTAACCAATTTGTACTATGTAGAGATGGTCTGTGATTATATATTTTGAAATATAAACTTTTCAACCATTAATGTGGAATTCTAACCATTTTGCCGATCTAGTTGTCGCCGCCATTTTGTCACCAAATGTCAATGATGAATCAAGTACCCCCTCATTATGCTATCGCGCCTCCTCTATCATTTCACACCCTTAGAGTTCAATAACATTTTTTAAAAATAAAGTCCATTCATGCTCACTAATTTTAATCATAAACTATAGCTAACAGAGAAGAGTTAAAAGAGTAAATAAAGATTGTAATGTCTTAAATTAGTGCTATATATTTAGGATTGCTAATTAGGACTTCTCTATACACACACACACACACACGTGTGTGTGTATATATAAGTCTTCTACCTTTGTCACAGTTCAATCTAAGTTAATCAATTTGTTATATGGTATCAGAGCCAAAACACTAAAATAAAAATAATGCTTTCTTCTCGCTAATCAATGGCTAACCTAAATTTTACCGACTCTTGCGAACACCACTGCTACCTTACTCAATTTCTACATTCCATCCAAAGCCATCAAGCTGGATAGGGATTACTATTCTCTCTAGTGAACCACTATTATTTCATCCCTTGAAAATTTTGATCTTGTTTCTTATATTCTAGCTCACTAACAACCAACAGAGTCCATTTCTATTACGGTCGAGAATGCAATTGTAACCACTGAAACAAATATCGACTTCACACCCCAGAAGTAGTGTGATTTCTTTGTTTTATTGAAGTTTAAATCCACTTTATCCGATTGAGCTTTGACTCTTGTCTCTCATGGAACCTCACGCCCGAACTCAGGCTCACCGGATGGACATGAAGGTTAAATTTCAATCCTTTTTAGAGGGATCTCTGTCCATGTTGGAGTATTTCGAACAAAATGCTCTATTGCAGATTCTTGGGCAGATAACCTGTATCCAATATGTGATGAGGATCTCATTGGCCATATTTCAAGATTAAAGATGAGGTAACCTCTGTTGATAATATTATTGGAATGCTTTTCCACGAAGAGGCTCGCCTATAGTAGAACATTTCTGCCAATCATACATTCATATTCCTTGAATTGCATCTCCATCTTAGCCTTCTTCTCATTCGTCGAGCCTTGCTTTCAATGGTCACTTTGGGCCATCTATTCCTTCACAAAACTTTCCAGGTTTAGGGTGATGTTCAGAGTTACACTCCATTTTTAGCACATATTGAAATCTAATTTAAGACAAATGAAGCTTATTCTTGATATTATTAGATAAATTTCTCTTCCAAGGTTTAGGAATGAATTCCCCATTTTATTTCCTTACTCTTGAGTTTTGAAAAGAAAATTATTAGACCTAGTTTTTAAGCCCATATTTGTGAATGATCCAATATTAATTGGTGCTCATGGTTCAATTTTTTTAAAGTTTCCTACGTGAGTACTATAAAATGACAACTAGAACTCTTGACAATGATTAACATTTCACTAGGAGCGCATGTACAAAGAAGGAGCAAAACCAGCCAACCGGGGGACAGACCGTGAAAAGATACGTACAATCATTGCACATTGGATTGCAAATAAAAATGGCTCCCACACATTTTTTGCACTAACCGTGCACCATGCTGGTGCTAAGAGCTTCAGCACGTAAAATGGGCATGCATGATATATCAGTGTAAAATTATTTAAACTGTGTCAAAGATGCATCGGCCACATCAGTGTCAACCGACCAAGAAGACCTTCTGGCTGCTCCTCCCATAACAAAACCCATGCCAAAAATGAATTTGCAATAACCACCCTTTTGTCAATTCCATATTAGAGTTCCTCTTTTGTTCGACTAACTTTCCGGGGTTATGAGGCAAGCACAAAACATCAAACATGCAGAAATAATATAACGATCTACTAACACATGTAGAACATAGGTGGAAGGATTGAAATTACTCATTAACCATGGCACAATACCAGTAGGAAGTGCGATAACCAATCGAATCTTCAGTAAACCCCCAAAAGCAATTTCTTCAACATCAGCCTTTTGTTGAGCAAAGGTCAATCACCTTGACATGTTGTCTTCTAGGAATAAATTTCTTCAGAATCTAGAACATAAAACATATTGAAATAAGTTAGTTAATATAAAAACTGAGCACTAAAACACCCAAACAAACACATTTATATGTTAGGTAAACATAGTGAAAAGTATAAACATGAAGTTATTGCATAATAAAACTAAAACTTGAATCACCTAAACGAACTGATTAAATGCACAAATAAATCATATTGAAATTAAATAAAGCAACTTATTTTATAACAAAGCTAAACAGTTAAGACTATATTGTTTTTTTGGTCCCCAACATATATCGCAATACAATCTTTTGGTCCCCAATGTCAATACCTCCTTCTTTCAGTACCCAACAAATTCAAAATGATTTGTTTAGCCCCCAAGGTGGTTTTGGGGACTAAAAGATGGTGTAAGATCATATGTTTGGGACAAAAAAACAATTTTGTCTACCTGAAAACCACCTGGAATCTGGTTTGGGGACCAAACAAATCATTTTGAATTTGTTGGGTACTGAAAGGAGGCGGTATTGTCATCGGGGACCAAAAGATGGTATTGCGACATAGGTTGGGTACCAAATTTTTTTTTATCAACACTTAAACATCCAAACAAAATGAGTAACTACAAGAACTAATCATACTGAAACTCTACACAGAAAGTTATTAAGTAAGGAAACTAGACACCTAAACTAACACATCAAAAATCCAAGAGTATAGGGAAAGTAAACACTGGCTGGATTTTGAAGCTCATATTTGGGCATGATCCTAGATTAATTGGTTCTCATGGGCCAATTTCTTTTATTTTCCTCCGCTAGATATACAAAATTGACTACTAGAACTCCTGACACGGATTAATAGTTC
>JAULKK010285086.1:0-13910 GCA_032355705.1 Rubia peregrina
AAATAGTAATAAAATTGAAATATAATTAATTTTATAAAATTAAAATTAAAATTATTTTAATAAAGTAAACTGAAACACAAATATATTGAAAATAATAAAGTCTACTAATGATATGCATTACTCACTTTCCTTATACTCCGTATTTATAAGTGTGGTTAGGGATGGATTAGTAGGATTATATGAGGTTTAGGTTTTATTTAGTTATGGATTAATATTAGAGGCGTTATTCACTATTTACGTATCTGATAAAAATGATTAACACATATTTTTCATTAAGAAGCCCATCATATATATCGTTCAACCATTATTGAGTAATAAGACTTACATGTAATTAAATAAAGTACATGTTTCTTAAAGGTTGTGAGAGCTTTATTATTGTCACGAAATAATATGTGTTTCAGTAACGCCAGTAACACTTACCTGCAGTTAGATTAAAAATATTTATTGTTTGTATGTGTTTCAGTAACGCCAGTAACACTTACCTGCAGTTAGATTAAAAATATTTATTGTTTATATGTGTTTCAGTAACCCTTACCTGTGTTTAGATTAAAAATATTTACTGTCATGTGTTTTAGTGAACTTTAAATGTGTTTCAGTGTATGAGTGTTGTTGTTTACGTGTGTTTTAGTGAGGCTGATATCTGTTTTGATAAAATATTAATAATATTCATAGTCTATATTGATGTGAAAAAACCATCCAAACTAATTATAAACATATTTTTCAGTGAAATCTAACTTTCTTTTAATAATATTGTGTACGTGTGTTTCAGTGAGGCTGATATGTCTTTTAATAAAATATTCATAATCTATATTGATGTGAAAACACCATCACACTAATTATAAACATGTTATTCAGTATAATCTAACTGTCTTTTAATTATACCATTTACGTATGTTCTCACTAGTATATTTCAAGAAAAAGATTAATAACCGTTTCCTTTTTTCACGTGAATAGTCATTATAAAAAAATTAGTGATCGTTTAAGATTTAACCATTAATCATTTACATATGGTTACATGAAAATTAGTAATGAATTAAAATGTAAGATAAATCTACTAACTGTTAAACAAATATGAATCGTTTTCGTGTGTTTCAGTGAAGTATTAAAGTTGTAATATCTCTATTTTTTTAATTTGGCACACAATATATTTTCATATGTTTTTCTAAAATTTTCAATTTCAATTACATCATTCTAATCCACTCACTTTGTTCACCCATTTTAACTTGAAAAAAAACCCTAATCCTATAATACCCAATAGTGAAACGGACAGAGTATTTCAATAGAAAAAAAATCCAACTCAATCCAACCCAACCCAACCTAATCAATCACCAATTATAAGGCAAACTGTAACCCGGTCCAATGAGATCACCACTCGCACTAAACATCACCAATTATAAGGCAAACGGTAACCCGGTCCGATGAGAGCACCACTCGCACCAAAACCACTGCACCCAATAACAGCAGCTTACCCAGTTTTCAATTACATGCTCGCTACATCACACTCTCACCTCATACCAAAAAAACTGTCAAAAAAATCAAAGAAAGAAGGAGGCTAGTGGGAGAGATGGTCGCGAAAGGAGTGGCAGTTTAATTGCCTCGAAAAGGAGCAAAGCTCAGACACGAAACAGGCGCAGTGGCACACATGTAAGTTGCGACAACCGAGGAGATGGTAACCCTAAAAAGGTCAAAACGGTCAAACTACAATACTGCCATATCCATGACTCCCATACCCTCCTGTTTCCTCTTCACCCAATTTGCACACAAAATCACGTCCTCCCACCTCTCACCACTTCCATGTCTCCTCCCCATTTACCCCTTCTATCTTGTATGCGTAACCCTAAATACTCTCTCCGTTCCACGGTTTACTATTCAATAGCTTCTTCGACACATGTTTGACCAACGACGATTTATATTAACCTTAAATATTCTCTTCTTCGTCCTAAAGTACACTTTTCACTTTTTAATAACTTTTTTCAAGACATGTTTAACCACAGATGTCTATGCAAGTTCACGATACCCTAAGTAACCCTAAATACTCTGTCCTTAAGCTAACTTTTCACATTTTAATAACTTTTTCCAAACATGTTTGACCACCATTAATTTCACACGTTGCACAATACCATAAATAACCCTCCATGACTAGAGTTGACTTTCCGCTTTCCAATAACTTTTTAGACCATGTTTGACTACCGACAATTTTGCACATTGCGCAATACCCTAAATAACCCTAAATACTCTCTTAGCCTCTTAACTTACTTTTCGCAAAACTTTTTCAAAACATTTTTAACCGCTGACCCAATTTCTCACAATGCACGGTGCCCTAAGATATGTAGGAGGACGGGATTCAGATATTCTCTGTAAGTTCTTCTGGTGTCATTCCTTGCTCTCTAAAACTCCATCATCTTCATTACTTATCTATTTTTTCCCTATTATTGCAAAAGAGAACCCATTAACCCTACTCAAATGTTCCATGAGCTTGTTTCGAAACATCATTGTAGTACGAATTTAGATGTGGAAGCAAAAACCTTAAATTTTGAGTAGGGTCTCCAAAAGATATGCATATATACAGTGAACAAGACTACGAGTCTATGTCGAATGTTTCTAAAAAAGAGCTGCTTTAAGGAAGTCATATGCTTTGGTTTGGTGGTAGGGAATAGCAGGATGATTTGACGGTCAAGTACTATAGTATTTAATTAGCTTGCATGGTAAATAAATAATAGAAAATCGATTCTGCAAAAAAAAAACTGTTTATTTGACAGAAAAGAAATTTAAAAATCTCGTTACCTTTTCTTGCCTTTCTGTTTAGCAGGAACAGAAGTACTGAAAATTAGCAGACAAGCTATCAGAATTCCAAAAAAAAAAGCATATTCTGCACCAATTTTTCTTCTCTTCATGTTCTCATCGATCAAGAACTTTGAATAGAGTTTCTGAGTAATTTCTTTTTCAAGAGTTTCCATATCCATAAATTTCCACTTAAAAACTTGCACCAAAACATTTGGACAAAACAGAAGAAAGCACTTCAAAATAGAGAGAATTAACCCAGAAAAAGAAGTTGCAAGAACATTTGTACATCCCTCTTGATCAATACAAACAACACTCTAATTGATCATCAGTCTCCATCCTTAATCAGCATCATTAACAACATAAGCACAGCTCATTAACTTAACCCCTAGGGCAAACTAGAAAAAAAAAGGAAGAAAAAGAAGAAGAATGCAAAATGATATGAGATCATAAATATTGTCATGACATGTATTCATGATCAATTCAAATCATATCAAAAACTTCGATCCGGAAATTAATCAATTCAAGTTTCAAACCCGACCCGGTTTTGCTCCGCCGTTTAAAATGGAGGGCGCCCCGTCGCCCAGTAGGCCTCTGCCGGCAACTGACCGGAATTCAGCAAATTTGGAGGCATCGCCGTCGATTGCATCCCATGGAAAAGGTTGGCATTGGGATCTGAACCCAAGAGCAGATTCTGCTGGGAAGTTTGCTGCTGTTGAATTCCTCCACCACCGCCACCGCTACCTGGTGATCCCATCCCTCCGCCGCCTGCTCCCAGCGGCGCCACTTCCTCATCCTCCAATGGCAGCCGCTCGTACGCGGCGTTCCCAAACGAAGCCGCCATGATCACCACCGGTCCCGCCGCCATCAGCGGCCCAACCACCGTCCCACCGACCACCTGTCCCTGGCCTCCGGCGAGGTAAATGGTGAGTCCTGATGCCGCCGGAGGAGCCGGCGGCGGGAGAAATGATCCGGCAAGAGACAGAATCTCGAACCTTCCATGTAGGGTCACCACCGCTCCGGGCGACGCCGGCTGCCGGAGAGTGACGTTATTCACCGTGCCGTTGCCGCTGAGAATGCAAACTCCCCTCTGCCGCCGCGTGGCGAACACGGAGAGGCTCTCCTGAATGTCGCAGCCGCTGGCGATCTCCATGACGTGAGATCTGAGCGCGTTGGCGCTGTCACGAGTGATGATGATCGGCGGCTTCGGCTTGTTCTTTGACCCCGCCGGCCGCCCCCTCGGCCTCCGCCGCACTTCGTCCTGCTCCCCGCCGCCGGAGGAGAGGAGCGGCTCCTTGCCCTCGCCGCCGCTCCCGTCGCCGCTCGTCTGGATGCTGCTGGGAGTGTTGTTGTTGGTGATGTAGTTGCTAACATTGTCCTCCCCACCGCGATCTCGCTTCTGGCGGTGGTGGCTGGGCTGCGGCGTGGTGCTGTTGATGCTCAGCTCGTCCTCCGCCTTCTGCTGGTGGTGCTGCGGGTGGTGGTGCTGCTGCTGCATCTGCTGGTGGTGCTGCTGCTGGAATTGATGGTGAGGGTGGTGGTGTAACTGGAGATCCCGGCCGTGAAACGGCGGCGGAAGCGGTCGGCCATGAGTGAGCTGATCCATCTTCTTCTTCTTTGTTCTCTTCCGAGTTATTATCACCTAAACTTTTTTTTTTCCAAGAAATCAACACTAAAAAAAACCAAAAATCAAAACCAGATGAAAATCAAGAAACCCTTTTAACCAAAGCACAACACAACCCTATTCGATCCGATTTCTACTACGATTCAGCTAGCTTAAGAGGGAGTTCATGTGAGGATGAAGATGTACTAACCTTCACCAGAAAAGTAAGAGTTGGGAGAAAGTGCTAGTTGAAGAAGCAGCAATATCAACCTCCACCAACTTTTGAGCAGAAAGAGTTAGCATGTTTTTTGGCCTGGAGTTTCATGGATTGATGTGATATTTTGGGGGCTTGAGAGAGGAGAGAAAGAAGGTGAGAGTTTGGGGAAGTTGATGGAAAGTGAAAATAAATTTTGAGGTTGGGGTGTGAATGAGGTGTGTAGAGGAGCTAAGTAAGTGTTTGTTTTTGTTTTGGTCAGGTTGGGGTTACATTAGTGGGGGCCCCCCTCTCAATTTCCTCCCTCATTTACTCATTTATTGACTCTAGTAAGTAACCGATGTTGTTCAAATTGTAATACAACGTCATTTTATTAATAAATTTGCATGATTTAAAAAAAATAAAAGTTAGTTTTTACTGGAGATAACAATGAGTCGGATTCTAGTGGGATTCCACTCTGCATCCGCACTAATGAAATGGGAATGAGGATAGAGATGAAATTGACAGCGGTCACGCGTAATGGACTGAACGTAAATATTATCTTACATTTACCTTTTTTATCCTCTCCGATCTGCTATATACCACTATTTTATTAATCTAATCTACATTAGCAGTTATACAGTAATGATAAAACCCGACAAGTAATAGTTTTCATATTGTAGGTAATATTTAAACTTTCACTACTAAAATTACTATTGTGAAGCGAATATGCGGAGGGTATAAGAATTCAATTGGGAAGAATATGGTAAGTTTGAAGTGAGTATAAAGTATATGATCGTATAAGGTGAATTTTATGTGAAATTTGATAGGATTGACATATTTTAATATTGTATTTGTCATGAATGATGAGATGGAGATAATATGAAAAATTAGATAAGAATAAGCGTGTAGAATAATCAGCACCGGTCCTGTCTCATTGTCATCCCTACCTATTAAAAATCTTGCATTACTAACTTAAAGACTAAGTGATTAGTATGTAAGGTTTTGGGTCATTCTAACCAAAGTTCATTGATTTTAAAATAATATTGCAAGATACCTAATATTTAACAAGATATAAGAGTCCAGATTGAATTTATTGTGGAGATGTTGGAATTACCCATTTAATTGGTCTCGATATTAAATTGTGGACATATTTCTACACTGGTACGTGAGAGACATGTTGAAAATGTCGGTTGCATAAAATGTCGGTTGTGAAAATGTCGGTTCAATACGTCCACCTACGAGAATCACCTTTGACTTTTTCTAAAAGAACATTCATTCAATTCTTCTTTCTGTCAACCATTGTAACTAAAATGACTCAATTAATTTAATTTCAATTAATTTCAATATGAAAGATCAACCTATTTTGAAATTTAACATCACCTCTCTCATACGTAGATTATTCATTTTATCTTATTTCATGTTTAAATATATGCATGTCTATTTTTATTTATTAGTGATTATCAACATAAACTGAACACTTACTATTTGACAGTCAACATCGTTAAATTTTGACCACATATTTAAATAGATATATAAATAATAATACTATCATATGTAATATTGTTGAATTCGTTATAATAAGTAGTTTCTAAATATCGATGTTGTTCAAATTGTAATACTTATTAATAAATTTGAGTGATTTTTTAAAATATAAAAGTTAGTTTTAACTAGAGAAGATTTTGGTGGAACTCCACCCTGCATTCACACTAATGAAATGGGGATGAGAATGGAGATGAGATTGATAACTGTCACGCGTAATGGACTAGATATTATCTTACATTCGTCTTATTTTTTATCCTTTCACCGATCCGCTATATACCCACTATTTTTTAAATCTAAAATGCATTAGTAGTTGTACAACACTCCCTCTGTCCCAATTCAAATTGAACCACCATCATTATCACGCTATTCAATGAACATATTTGACTGTTAATATATTTATCTACGCATAATAATGATAAATAAAAAGTTATATTTAGAATCTTTTGTTACGAAGAATTCAACAATATTATATATGATAATATACTGTTCACACAACTATTCAAATATGCGGTCAAATTTTGATAGAGAATAGTGTCAAAACACCAAATGTATAAATTAAACTGGAACGGAGGGAGTAATGATCAAATCCGACCTATAATTTTTTTGGGATAAACTCATTCATACTCCCCAATTCTTGTGTATGTGCAGATATACCCTCAATTTGTTTTAAAGTGCATGTGTACCCCTGTCGTGATCTAAAAATTGGTCAATTTCGGTCATTCCTGGGTTCAATAGAAATAACCATTTTCGCAAAATCCGGGAATGACCAAAATTAAAAAGGTCATTTCTATTGAATCCGGGAATGACCGAAATTGAACAATTTTTTGGACCACGATAGGGGTATGAATGCACTTTTAAAACAACTCTGGGGTATATCTGCACAAACACAAGAACTGGGGGGGGCATAAATGCATTTTTTCCATTTTTTATTGCTACTACACTACTGTAGGCACCCCCTTATAGTACCAGTCTCTGGGGCCTCTAGTACCGGTATTTTAGACCCCCTGTTGACCGGTGCCAGAGTAGGGTGGTGCTGAAATGTAGTTACTATGACACCGGTATACAAAATCGGTGCTAGTAATGTAGATTCAGCACCGCTAAATTTAGCACTGGTGCTAGCAATGTAGATTCAGCACTGGTATGATGAACAAGTGCTATATATACAAATTTAGTACCGGTATTTTAGATGTCGGTGTTGTTTGTTGAATTGTTATTTAGGTACATTGACATTGATCACCGGTTCTTTCTTAGCAACAATTTTTTTTTAAATCAGTGCCTGAAACTGCATAACCCAACACCGAAGTGTCAATGAATTTATGGTGCTTGGGATTTTGAGGATCAATATTTGTATTTGTAAAACCGGTGGTTTAATTTTAAATTTCTAATTTCCTCTTATTATTTATTCAGGCCCACCCAAATTAAAATTTGGGGGGAAATCACAGAAGAAACTTAGAATTGCCAAGAACACAGAATGTAAAACTTAAATTGATGCTAGGTAAGAAAATTTGAAAAAAGGAATTCATCAATATGATAACTTTAAAATACAAGTAAATATGTCAGAAATTAAATACAAGTTGAAATACACAAGGTCCAAATAAGTTTTGAACCGTACGGAAGACACATTCACTCAAGCTTCACACCATGTGTTCGCGACGTTTGTTATCTCCTAGCCATTGTACGCTCCTCTTGCTAGGGGAAACATCTACTGCTTGTTTACAAAAATAACTCAATGATTAATTACGTGAAAGTAATCAGCAAGTAATAATAAGTTGGCATGCAGTGCCCTCTAACAAGTGCTTTTTCCTGAAAGTTTCTGCACATGTACAATTTGTTGAAGAACAAAATTTAAAATGTCAAATTTATGCAGTATTCAAGAACCAAGGAAACATGATGTGTATAACTATATTTGAACTATGTATTTAACATTAACTATGTTTTAATGTTGAACATACCAGGTTAAACATTCCAAGTAAACACACCATGTCTACTTGGTGCTCATATACTACAAAATCTCTACATTTTAAATGAAAGAGTTCTGCAAATGTTACTGCACCTGTTCCTTAAGTTTTTGCACAGGTACGATTTGTTGAAGAACAAGATTTAAAATGTCAAATTTATGCAGTATTTAAGCACCAAATAAACATGGTGTGTATAACTATGCATTTAACATTAACTATTTATTAATGTTAAACACACCATGTGAAACATTCCAAGTAAACACACCAAATCTTCTTGGTGCTCATATACTTCAAAATCACCACATTTTAAATGAAAGAGTTCTGCAAATGTTACTGCACTTTCCATAATGGAAGAAGAATTACTTAGTGAGACAACACTGCATGAATAGAGATCAACCGATACATCATGGAAAAATCAAAATTCATCACAAACTAGGCATAAAAATCAACTTGAAATCAACAAAGCAAGAAAATGAGGCCTGTAAACCTTAATCTAGTTCATCTGAAAGTCAACGCTACAAACAACCATCAATCACAGCGAAACGCACTGTGGGCACTGCCTCAATCTACAACCACACAATTTAACAATAAACCTTTTATAGTTGAAACATCCTATAATGAAATATAACAACACAACCTACTATAAGTCTATATTTTCATTCATTTATAGTTCAAACATTACATAATGAACTATAACAAAATTCATAAAATCATAAAATCACAAAATGAACAAATTCTCACACATAAAATGAACAAAATCTAAAATCCAAAAAACATGAATGAACAAAGTCTCACAAAGTTGTGGTCGGCGTCATCGCGTTATCGTAGATCATGCACATCGGGTAGGGTCAGCGTTGGGTTGGGTTGGATTGATGGTCGGCGTGGTGGTTGGCATGGTGGGCACTGTCAGGTTGTCGTCGGTGTGGGCAGTGGCATGGTGATTGGTGTTGTGATAGTCGTCAGGGAGGGCTTGGCAGAGACCGGGATAGGGAGAGGTGGTGGGGGAGGAGGGAGAAGATGAAGAGGAGGTGGAGGGAGGATAATGGGAGGGCAATGAGGTGGGTTAAATTTAGGGTTTTAGATTTAGTTTATACTGGCATTGTTTTAATGGTTTAGATTCAATCAAGTGAAGAAATCAATGGTGTAGATAAAATTTAGTTTGTTTTTTAAAACTTTAAAACCAGTGTTGGTTCACCCAAAGAACCGATTCTGAGTGGGTAAGAAGTTGCAGCTTAACGCTGCGTAGGTCATATTTTTCCAACCCGAGAGAAAGGAGATGAAATTTACTAAGTCGTGAGAACCGGTAAAAAATTTGGTGTTGTTTGTAATAATCCAGTGCCAATAATACATTAAAGCAGCTGCGTGGAGCTGCTTAACTCCGATTGGAATTATGTTTACAACACCGATATGCTAAACTGGTGGCAATGATTAAAAAATTGGTACCTACATCATTACTAATGGGTTAAAAAATTTGACCCAATTAGTATTAGGCGAGAAATGAATTATTGTGTTAGCACCAGTGGGAAAACCGGTGCTGAAATAGTTTTGACAAAAAATTAGATTTTTCACCACGTGTAGACCATAATTTTTTATTTTTCCAACACTAGAAACCATTAGCAATGGTACTTCAGCACACCTAACCAATGCTCAGTTTCATTTCTACTATTTTGCAATATTTAATTTAAATCCCTCTGTTGGGGGAAGTTTTTGTCCATCGTTTTAAATATTCAATTGGACTAAAAAATAATCAATTAAACATTAAATGGAGCTCATGTTTTGAAATTGTGTCCGATGGATACCCAAAAACGCCCTGATCATAACTTCGTTAAAATAGCACTGTTGCCCAAATCTAAATTACACCTACCTTTTAGTAGCCAAATAACCCCATAATGTGTATTCTTGGGTTATTATGTGTTTTAAAATTAAATGTTGTTTTAATAGAGTTTGGTAAAGCGTTAGTACATGTCCTGGAGTATCTTACTCTAGAAACTTAGAAGTTAGCAAGTCCAAATGGGAACTTTTCTTTGTGAGTTATTTCCACCAAATATTTGAATTTTAAAAATTTATTTCTAGTAATTGACATTAGGGTCCCATAATGTAGGATTTCATCCGAGCGGAATTGAATTTGGACCTCCGATCAAAGTTTTTGCCTTTTGCACTTAGGTGCCTTCAAGAATCTTGGAATTGGCGAAACTCAAAATTGGCGATTCAATACTGCAATTGAGTATTGCATGATCATAACTATGCGATTATGACTTGATTGGATAAATGGAACACCCTTAAAACTTATCATAGAAAACAAGTGCAATATTTTCAGAAATTGCAGTGTTGCCCAAAACTATGTTTCACATGAAGCATTGATATGAAACACTCGATTCTTATTTTTATATCCAAAATAAATGAATTATAAATAATGGAATTATTGATTCTATACAATTATATAAAGGAATAATTGATTTTTTTTTTGTAAATGGAATTTTATGATGGAGTTTTTATTGTATAATAATGTCCTAGACTATAAATTGTGATTTTTTTTAGTAAATTTAATTTAAAAACATGATAATCCCCAAAGTAGTGGATAATGATTACATTGTGTCTGCAAAATAACATAGAATTGTGGAAAATAACATAAAATTTGTGAAAAAACCTTAGTGTTAGGACAATGCGGATCGAAATTCATGAATAATATCCTGCAAAGGCCTCTTCATCCAACATTTGCGCATCTTCTGAGCTGGTCCCAACGTCGCTTTGCCCAACCCCTTGGCCTAGAAATGTAAGGAAAGGCACAACTATTTTCATAGCGTCCGGTAACTAGTATTGGAAAACCTTACCCATGTGATTACACTAGGACCTTTGATATTGTGATTTCATTAGGAGACTTTGGACACCCACCTCCAACGTCGCGACCTCAAATTCCAAAGAAGGACCCACATTGTCCTGAGGATTTTTTAAGAAGGAATTGGCTGTAATCTTACCAATTGGTTACCCGTATATGTCGTGGGGATAGTGCGGCACACCTTGTTTTGTCACAGCTCGGAGATGAGGCAGCAGACACCTTAACAACCCGATTTCTCTACACCCTGTCTCAAAGCATTCACCATCCACCTACCTACATTCCATCGCAGTTTTTTAATGGCGTACAAATATGCCACTCTAAAATAGTGAATCTCGGTGTTCACTGTGACGGGGTCAATTCTGGATGCTACAAAGTGGTACCATCCATTCATCTCAGCCGTGAGGTGCTTCTTCTGAATCTTCATCCAATTTAGTTGCACAAGAGAATCGACATCGGTTCCCGACCTAGTTACCATCCTCACGATCTCCCATCCCGTGCCATCATCAAAATCCCAACCCTCACCAGTCTTGTACTGGAATGCAATAAATTTATCCTGCACATGGGGAATAATTTTCAACCAGTACATATCGTTTATGAATTCATGTGTTAATGAAACCATTTCCTACAACATAACGCCTCATTCCACCACCTAGAACGCCTCAAATTAGCATAGAACTCACTCACTATGCTTAGGTTGAATATTGGAGGCGAGGTACATAATTTCTTCCACCCAAGTGGCCAGATATTTTCTTCGAATGTTGGAGTTGCTTCGATTCCTCTCGTTGGCCAATGTTTCCTTGTTTTGTACGATTCAACAATTAACTTTGTCTGCTCTGAGACAAACCTATTCTCATATTGTTGAATGTTGGATTGCATCTCCGGAGCGGAATGGAATGCTTTGCATATCCTTGTTTGTGGAGTTTTTGGTGTCATATCCTACAATGACCACTTAGGCATTTCAACAAACACCTTCCATGCATAAAACCCCCCTATAAAATACTAGTTTTGATGAACATCAAGAAACTCTCAATGGGAGCAAATAAAATCCAAGATATAGATATAGATATAGATATCCTATACTTCCACTCAAACATTTCAACAAATATCTTCCGTGCATAAAGTCCAAACCTATAGAATACTAGTTTGATGAACATTAAGAAACGCTCAATGGGAGCCAATCAAATCCAAGATATAGATATATGTAGTTATTACAAAATAATGCTATATACATGGTTGCAATCTCGAACAAAGTAGGTATTGGAGAGCTAAGTGAACTGACATTTTTAAAAATCCATTAGGTTCATGATATATAATATTTGTAGAATGAAGAGCAATGTTTGAGAGAACTCACTTTATTCCTTTGCAGAGCCAGGAATTATGAAGCGATGAGGAAGTTAGGTTGGATTTCCTCTCCGAAAATTAAAATTGGAAGACCAAGATTGGGGAAGGAATACTAGCGGACTGTATGTAATTCAAACTTAAAATCAATAACAGCGGCATGAACCTCGTAAACTAATAAGCAACTGCCCAAAGCTGATTTGAATTAATTTTTTTGGCAATTTCTCTCAATCCGAGAGCAAACTTGTGAATTTTTTTAAAGTATAAAGCACTGGTAAAAAATTGCCGATGTAAAGGTCAAAACCGATGCTAATATGACCATAACGCAACTACTTAGCCTGCTTAAAGGTGACTCTTTTAGATTCATTCACAGCACCGGTTCAAAAAATGATGATGAAAATAAAAATCGGTGCCAACATAGAAATAGGCAGTTGCTTTAAATTATTTCTCCACGGCAGTTTCCCATCCCGAGAGCAAACTGAAAATATTTATTCTAAGTATGCAGCGCCGGTTAAAATACCGGTGTTGAATGTAAATAAACCGGTGCCTTTTGTGGAAAAGTAGTTCCGTACGGCTGCCTTGAATAATTTTTTAAAATCCTTTTAACAACCCGAGAGCTGAGTCAAATAATTTATTCTAAGTACACAACATCAGTTTTTAATCCGGTGTTGTTCAAGAAAAAAATGGTGCCTTAAATGACACAGTGGGAATCCGGTATGTGGGAATCCGGTGCTTTAATTAACATAGGCACCGGTTCTCTGATTTGTACCTATGCTATTATTTTCCCTTCATTTTTTGTTGGTGCCAAAAACCCTATTGTGCAGCTGGAAACCATCCCAGCACCGGTCCCTTGCACACCCATTGTCGATCCCTTGCACACCCTTTGTCGGTACCGGTGCTCATTCTTACATATGGAACCTATTTTGGGCATCAGTTGCCAATTTTCGATGCTGATTTATCATCAACATCATCGATATTGGACAATTTAATCAATATACCGGTGTCTTACTAATTATCATCCGGTTCATGTGCCCTAAGGAAATGTACCGGTGCCTAAGCACCTATTTTCTAGTAGTGCTATTGAATCTTTCAATACTAGCATTACTAATATGAAGCAAATAAACGGATGGTACAAGAATTCAAGTGGTGCGAATATGGTGGATTGAAGTGAGCATGTAGACCAAGGTATATGATCATGTAGTGATGAATTTTATGTGAAATTTAATGGGATGGGCAAATTTTAATATTGTATCCGTCATGGATAATGAGATGGAAAATATGAAAATAATTAGATTAAAAAATAGTGTGTATGTATTTAATAAGCACTCGTCTTGTCACATTGTCATCCTTACCTATTAAAATATCCCGCATCGATAACTTAGAGACTAAATGACTAGTATGTAAGGTTTTGAGTCATTCCAAACAAAATTAACTGATTTTAAAATTAAATTTAACATGATATAAGAGTCTAGATTGAATTTATTGTGGAGATGTTGGAATTACCCATTTAATTGGACCCAATATTAAATTGTAGACATATTTTTACACTGGCACGCGAGAGACGTGTCAAAAATTTCGGTTGTGAAAATATCGGTTCAATGCGTACACCTACGAGAACCACCTTTGACTTTTTCTAAAAGAACATTCATTCATTCA
>JAULKK010285096.1:0-13910 GCA_032355705.1 Rubia peregrina
TATATAATAAATATATCATGTGAGATATTGTTAGATTCGTCTTAACATCTATTTTCTATATATCAATTTTTAATGCGTAAATGGTATATGTAGCTAGAGATATTGACGGTCAAACATGATCATTGAATAACGTGAAAAAACAAATATGCCAATTCTGCTGGGACGGAGGGAGTATATGATTTCACCAAATGCAATTTCATGATTTCAGTTAAAAAAATTGCAAACAGAGAAGAGGCATTATGTGAATGCATCTTCAAAAATTTGACTGAATAAAAAAATGGAAAACTAGAAGACGTATTCTGTGAATGCATCTTCAAAATTTTGACCGGGTTGGATGCGGGTCACGACTTGGATGCGGGTGAGCCCGAGTTTCAGTTCCCGGCTCTCGACCATCTCTCCGGTGGATTCAGGTTTGCTGACTTTTGCGGGGCTCCTGGCAGTGAGTTCAATTTTGATGAGTGGATGGTGAGCTTGATGGGCGGCGGAGATTCGACGGGGAGTTCTAATCTTCATTCAGCGCTGGACTTGTGGCAGCAGGCGAGCTCCGATTTCAATATGTATGGCACGAATCCATTTTTGGCTTGCCTATCTACCTCAGTATCGGGTCATTCCCTCCTTCATCGGATATTAATTTGGTCATCTTCTGAAAAGGCTCCGGCCAAATATAGGTGGTGGTGGAAGGTTGTCGTATGGCGGCATTCACATCAGGGAAGGGGGATGTGGCGGTCAAGCAGAGAGTAAGACTGTGAAGGATTATTGAATGGAAAATGAAAGGAGAAAAAAATATGGAAAATGAAAAGAGAACAATGAAAAATATCAATTTTGCCCCTTAAAATTAAGGTTTTGACCAAGTTGACTTGATGAAATGGTCATAATTTACCAGTTATGTAAGTTCAAGGGCCTAACGTATGGGAAAAAAATGGAGGGTGAAAGGTGAACAATGAGGATAGTTCGAGGACCACATAAGTCATTTCCTCTTAATTATATATAGTAAAAAATTAAAATCAGTAATATATTATAATATTAATATGTTATTTTTAGACAATTTGAGTTTAGAATAGTCAAAATAATTTCAATATCCCCGGTTGATAACACCACCACACCAAACCACAGAAAGTAAAAAAATTCTATTATATGGTGTTTGGGAAAAACAAGTCAATTTTGTACAAGTTATGAACTGCTCAACTCGTTTTTTTTATCAAAAGCTCATCCTGGATGAGCAGGGGTTATTGTAATGGATCCCCTAACCATTAGTAATCCAAGAATAGTCAATACCAAAGGTCAAATTGATTGACCAGCATACAAATGTGAAGCTGTGATACGATATTGGGGGTAAGTAGTCAGTGTTTCCATTACAGAATCATCCACCCCTGTGTGTGATTCAGAATGGCCAGACAGACCACCACTCCCAAAAATCTAGCTAATGAAATCTATTCCTGATTGGTTATCTCCTCTAATCTGACATATTTCTTCCTGAACTGGGGGAAGAGTTTATCTTGCCTCAGAATGAACATGAAATGTTCCTGTCTTGTAGCCGAATCGAAGTCCGAACTTTCCTGACTTGTTCTTGAGAGTTTGGCAAGGAAATCAGCTGCACGATTAGCTTCCATGTAAGTGTGGTGAAACTGGAAACATCCCCGTCTCATTGTGGCCGTCATGTTCCTAATGAGTTGTATCAATCTCCATGGTGGCTTCGCCTCTGCTCTTAAGATGTCTATTGCTTGTTTGGAATCCGATTCAATGATAACCTTTGAGCTCCAGTTAATAGCCCAGTTCATACCTGCATGAATTGCAAACAGTTCAGCATGAAGAACTGATGTTAATTCTTCCCGAACAAATTCAGATATTGTGTGCACTAATAGACCATTTTGCGATCTAGCAACACAACCAATCCCTGATCCCGAGCTGGTGAAGGAAGCATCACAATTGACCTTGATCCCTTCAGATGGAGGAATCCATCTAACTAAGCTAATAACAAGTCTCATAACCCTTCTGAATGGAGGAACAATCCCATTTAGAAAAAAAATATGATCAGGAGATAAGAAATGCATATGACTATGACCAGCATATAATGAGAAAGAGAGAGAAGTAACCGATTTCCAAATGACATCAGCATTGTAATATCTATTCTCATAGATCTTTTTGTTTCGTGCAATCCATAACTCCCACAGAATAATCATCGGAAGATTGCACATTAATGATAGTCTTAAAATAGAATGCCCTTTGATATCCCAATAAAACTGCAATCTAGATGCTACAGATATAAAGTGTTGGTGCTGGATGGCCATGAGGTTGTGGAATTTCTTCCACACCTTATCAGATTTAGAACAGTCATTAAAGTAATGCCCCATTGTATCAACACTTTCACACTTTGGACATTTAGATGCAAGACTAAAATCGATTCTCATAAGAATGTTATCAAAAGGTATGGCATTATTCAATAATTTCCAAACAAAAATAGAAATTTTGTTTGGAATTATTGAATTCTATACGTTTGTTAACATTGTTATGCTCGGTCTATTTTCCCTGAGTGTGTGGTATGCAGATTTGATGCTAAAAATACTTGAGTTATTAGGTTTCCAAATCATGAAGTCTTTGTTATTTGTCAAGCAAATATGTTTATCAACATTTGTTATTATTTCAGCAGGTAAATGATCCGATAAAAGTGGAATGAAAACATGTTTACTGACCTGGAGATCCTTCACTTGCAGAAAAGGAAGAGGGACTTGAACCTGTGAAGGCCAAATGTTGAGAAGGCATCCAGAGCCTAACCAGTTTGCAGTCCAGAAGTTGATCTGACCATCCCCTATGATGACCTGAGAATTCGACTGAGAGAACAGATCTATTGTCCTATATCTCTCCCAAGTTTCAGAGGTTCGATGGGACAAGGGTAGGGACCACATAAACTTTGACCAAGGAGATGTACCTTGTTGCAATTTCCACCAAATTTTGATGGAGAATGAGTTCACTGATGTAGTTAAATCCCTAATACCTATACCATTTTCTTTTGTTGGATAACACATTTTCTTCCATGAAACCCAATGTCTTTTATTCTTATCCTCTTTTTCTCCCCAAAAGAAATTACTCAACAAACCTTCAATTTTGGCTATTGTGTGGGCAGTAGGGGCTGTAACTGACCATGAATGTTGGGGAATGGCACTTAAAACATGCTTTATAAGAATCAATTTTCCACCTTGAGAAAGCCAATTGTTTTTCCAGTTTTCCAGCTTACCAGCTACCCTATCAACTAGGTCTGTGAAGTATTTATTTAGTTTTCTACCCTTAAAGATTTGAACACCTAAATATGAAAAGGATATGTTCCCTTAGTCATGCCTGTTAACCTTCGGATCTCATCAAACTTCATGTTACTCAGTTTCCCTGAGTAGAAAGAGCTCTTATTGAAGTTTACTCTCTGACCTGTTGCTCGTTGGTATATGTCCATAAATTTCATGAAGTTTTTAAGTGTTTTGGATGTTCCTGACATAAAGATGGCAATGTCATCCGCAAATGAGAGTTGGGTTAAGGGATTAGTGTTTAGTGGGGTTTTAAAAAGTCTAAGGTTTCCTATCTGGAACTGATATCTTAAATTTAGAGTCAGCAGTTCAGTAATGATGTTGAAAGGAAAAGGGGAAAGAGGATCCCCTTGTTTCAATCCTCTAGTTGGCTTGAAAAAACCTTGAGGAGTTCCATTTATCAGGACAGAGAACCATGCACCATTCAGATTATTCATGATCATTTTGACAAAATTACCATGGATTCCCACTCTCAACATAATGGAGTTAAGAGCAGCCCAAGAGACCCTATCAAATGCTTTCATCATATCTATCTTCAAAATCAGGTTTAACGATTCATTTTTCCTATCCAAGAGTCTAATGGCTTCTTTCATCAATAAGATATTATCAGTTATGTCCCTACCTGTGATGAAAGCTGATTGTTCATCTGAAATTATATGACCCATTAATGGTTTTAATCTCTCAGCAACTACCTTAGCAAGTATCTTGTTTGTAAAATTAGACAAACTAATAGGTCTATATTCTGAGAAAGAGGCAGGTGTTTTGTTCTTAGGTATGAGGGCAATGAAGGAGCTACCTATTGCTCTAGGTATTGGCACACCTATCTAGAACTCCCTAAGTGCTTGGAGCATATCAGTGGCAATAATGTGCCATGACTTCCTAAAGAATTGGCCAATGAAGCCATCTGGACCTGGAGCAGCTGTAGCATCTAAGCTGAAGATTGAATTTTTCAATTCCTCCATTGTCACTGGTTTTAGGAGTTCCTGGTTCTGGGATGGAGAAATGACAGGTTTAATTTCCTGTAGGAGGAAAGATAAACTGGTCCCATCTCTATCCGAGTTTTCATCACTAAGCAAGTCCTTAAAAAAATGTTCGGCAGCCTCACCTATTTCCTTTTGACCCTGAATCCATGTATTACTAGAATCCCTTATTTTTAGAATAGACAATCTGGATTTGTTTTCTGCTATGGCCTTGTGAAAGTATTCTGAGTTATGGTCCCCATCTTTCAACCATTTTTCTTTTGTTCTCTGCTTTAGAAATATGTTTTCCTCCAGAATTGACCTAGTTAGTAATGCCCTAGCTTTGTTCAATTCAATTTTATCATTGGTGAGATGAGTTTTATCATATTTTTCCTCCAGGGCTGCCACTTGAGCTTCTGAGATTCTAATGTTATCTCTAACATTGCCAAAGACATTCTTATTCCAAGATTTTATTTCTAGCTTTAGCCTCTTTAATTTTAAAGCCACACGAAGCTGACCCTGAGCTTCAATTGGTTGTTCCCAGCTCTCCTCTATGAGTTTTATGAAATCCTTTCTCGTGAACCACATTTCCTGAAACCTAAACGGTCTGGGGTAGGTGATACTCTCGTCTCTAATCTCTAAGAGAAGGGGAGAATGGTCAGAAGATGTCCTGTTAAGAACTTGAACTGTGGATTTATTGAAATTTTCATGAAAAGACTGATTAGCCAATACCCTATCTAGCCTTTTAGACGTAGGTTTAAAAACCCTCTGGTTGCTCCAGGTAAAAGGGTTACCGGAGGTGTTGATCTCACTTAGCTTAAGATCATTTATGAAGTTATTAAAATCTCTTATTGTGTTCATATCTGGACCGCTAGAACCTGAGTATTCATCTAGGTTTCTAATGGCATTGAAATCTCCTCCTAGAATTGTATAACCCGTGGGTTGTGAAGATTGAATAAGATTGTACAATTTTAATCTCTCTGAGGTAGTTTGAGGCGAGTAAATCACATATATAGTGAAGGTGTTATCACTTTGCTTATCCCTCAAATTACAGACAATAAAATTATCATGCTCAGAGACCAGTGACACTGTAACCCTGTGGGAATAGAAAATCCAAATTTTCTGGTGGTTAGTTTCCAAACAGTACCTATAGCAAAAAAAATTTGATACCCTATTCTACTTTCCATTTTACCCTTAGGGTCTATAATAGCCAACAGATCAATTCTATGCTTGAATGACAATCTTTTAAGTCTATGTTCTGACGTTCCTAAACCTCTAACATTCCAAAACATGATATTAATTTGCATATTAACCATGTTTAATATTTTTGTTTTTCTTCATAGCTAACCTGGTGCTTCTCTTGGGAGTTTCAATCCTTGGAAGCTTAACTTCCTCAAAATCTTGTGTAGTAGGTGAATCAGTCCGTTCTTCTTGCCCCGGGCTATCCAAAGCATCATTTTCACTGTCTTGGAGTTCTTCCAACTCATTGGACTGTGATTCATCATTGTCTACCTCAGTCAGCATAGGGGAATTCTGCAAAGAAGATAATAATCTGTTAGGAGCCAATCTCTTGATGTTGTAGGTCAAATGAGATAGATCAAGATTGAGAGCATTGGGTGTGTCTCTTAGTCTGGAGCATAGGGTATCATCAGTGAAGATGGGCGATGTTGTCTTTCTCTGTGGAGATGAAGGAGCAGTTGTGTATGCTTTTGGATCTTCTTTGCTGTCCAGAAAATCCTCTCGGTCCAGCGATGAGTCTTCGAAATTCTGATGTTTGTGTTGTTGCAGAAGGAGTTGAACCGAATCCATATCCTCATATATTTCCTGCTCCTGATATTGTAGCACCTGAAACCTGTTGGAGATAGAAGTGGGAGAGAGGGGGGATTGTGGCTCTGGGACTTCAATATGGTCATTAAGTATATTGGTAGGGGATGAGTTATTGTTTTTTTTGTTTCCCATCAGAGTTGGTAAGGGTATTAACTGGAGGACTTAGAATTCTGATATCAGAACAGTTGGGAGAATTATTAATCATTTTGTCTCCAATCCTATTTAGTAGAGTGGGAGTTACATTCTCCATATTGACCACGTCTCCAGATCCATTTTTTATCAGCAGAGGTTCATCATTTTCCTTTGGTAAAACAACCATAGGAACTACCTCATTTTGTACTTCAGCACCCTTATTGGTCACAGTCTTCCATTTTTGATGAGGCATCCTATCTCTTTGTTCTAGGCTGGAATGGGGGTTTCTATTTGCATCAGACTTGTTATTTTTTGTCCCCTTATATCCATTAGTTTCCCTTGGCTCACCTTGTTTACAATTTACCTCAGCATGTCCAAGTTTGTGACAGCCATTACAGAAAGCCGGAAAGTCCTCGTACACTATGTTATAAGACTTATTGTTCCCTATCGATCCTAGATGGATTTTAGAAGGCCTTGTCTTACAGACATCCATTTCCACACAAAGTCTAATGGTGAAAGGTCTAGTGAGATTCTTAGTGGGTGTATCAGTGAATAGCAGTTCACCTAAAGCCTTTTCGATATGTGGAAGCACAGAGGGATGAAAGAAATGTACCGGGGGAAATTCGACTGTGAGCCACACTGGAGCTAGGGATGATTCCTCGTCGTAGTCGAAATTCTTCGTCCACTTGAGGATTCTCATTATGTTCCCTCCTAGCGACCATGTCCTCTTCAGCCAGCACCGATGATAATCTTCCTCCAGGTCAAAAGTAATCCGAACATGTCGACCATCCATCGCCGCTATTTGAGCGTCTCCTTTGAACCCAATGGTTTGAAATTGCTTTCTGATGAAGTCCATGGTTGGTATGCCCCTGCTGAATTTGCCAATTAGGGCTTTAGCATAAGGAATGGCGAGCAAATCAATTTCGTCTTCTGGGTACAGGACTGCCACTTCTCCTTTGTAACTGTAGTGTGGGTGTAGCTTTATGGCTTCAGCTGGTGGCTTTGGTTGTAGTAAAGTCTCAGCAAAGGATGCCTTATTGTTTGCCCATGGCGGCGCCGCCATGTCCATGGCGTTTCCGGTGTGAAGAGCCGTTATACAGTGGAGCGGGTACAGAGTAGAGGTTGCTTTTCTAGAGAGAGAGGGTTACAGTGGTCCCCTTGGAATAGCCTTTGCACTTTGTATGAACTAACCGAGCATTCGGGGAAACGATTAAATTTTTGCATTCAATTCTGTAGCGGTTGACACACAGAAAAGGCTGTGCTAGGTGATGATTTTTTAAGTAGGTTTATGACAATTGAATTCTTATTTTTATGTCGCATGTTTGATTTTTCATTCATGTTTACCGCTCATAACAAAAGTGATGTGATATAATTGGATTTTATTTTATTTTATTTTTGAATAATTAATCTTAGTGCGTGCCGCGTGCCGCGTGCGAGTCATGAGCACACAAGCTAGGCATTTTTAGAGCTATGTTTTCTTATCTCATTCTATATTTCTATTTCTATTTCATTTATGTAAAATGAAAACCAGTTTCAGTAAAATCACTTTTCTTGCCATTTTGCAAAATAAGAACATCGTGCACTAGTGGAACTTCTCCAAGACCAACCAAACAAATAATCTCATAATGTTTCATTCAAACTGCAAGCACTTCACCTTCCAGAGATCTTCTTCATACTTGTATCCCCTAACGATCCCGTCGTTGACGCATAATGCACGACTCGGTCATGCATGTCACGAACTCACGTAACCTTTGGAAGAATTTAGTCGTCAATACGATTGAGAAGTTTCTTCGGTACTTCAGAATTTGAGATGTGACGGATCTATGAGAAGGCAATGAGAGATATTGAGCTTTTTCCAGTTGCCGCCGCTGTCCAGAAGAATGAATAGAGCATCCTTAACAATTACATTGCATCGAAGACTCAGAACTTTAAAATTAGGAATACATGTGGCTGGAGTTGTAGCAAAATCTACGACACGGGAACTCATTATTTCATCTAACCTACGATTAACCCGCAAATCAAATTTGTCCGACCCATTTTTATTCAATTACTCATTTAACATGTTATCCATTTGATCCGTTACCCATTTTACCCATACCCAATCAGGTTTAAAAACTAATAACCCATTTGACCCACAGGTTACGGATTTATTTTGTCACCTCTATGCACCACGGAGTTGAGAATCAATGGCCATTTGGTGTGCATCTTGTGTGCTTGTTGGTTGCTGCAATTGATCGATTGGCGTGCCTTGCTATTTCTAAGAGGATTCAACATCTTTCCTTACATAATAAATATACACAAACAAATTTAAAATTTTGTGAATTGAAGAAAAAATATATATAATACTTTGTTACCATTCAAACTGCACACTTTGATTTTCACCACTTGATTTAAAAAATATTTTATTCTTAATATCTTTCAACAAGAATAATTAAAGCTTGAGAAAATTCAATATTTTTAAAATATATATTATAGTGAATCTAATAGAGTATTATTTAATGGTATTCATATTTATTAATTAATTTATTTTATGGTTAAAGTTAAGAAATGAATAGTTAATGTTACAGAGGGAGTACATCCATTTTAAACCGAGTATATGGGAGAAAGAAAAGTACTAGAGAATGTTTAATTAAGGCATGAGAAACATTTTTAGGGATGATCGTGGGGCGAGTTTTGGTATTCAATATGAATCAATCGAATAAATCAATATGAATTCAGAATTCGGTTTTCCTTTAGCATTCGACTGGTAGACGGTTTCACTGGTCGGATCACCAGACCAGCGTTCCATCAACAAGACTCAAAGCGGGTCATGTTGAGTTCATATTTTTGGGTTGAAATAGAGCGGGTCGTGGTGATTCAGACACAAAGTGGGTCAAGGCGGGTCACGGGCTAGATTTCCATAGACTGCTCTTTGGTGAATATTTCTGATTTTTTATTGACGTGATGGCATTGCTTACACCGGTTATACTTTGATGGCAGCTGCAAACAGAGGGCCAAAAAGATTGTTCAGATCTGATTTTTTTAAAGTTTCCGGCGAGGTCATGGTAATCTAAGGGTACTTCTTTTCTTCTTTTTTGGGGGGTGGGAGGCTGTTCATTTTGTTCTTTATATTATCTTCATTTAGTTTTCTCTTAATTTTAATTTTTACCTACTGATCAAATTGAAAATAAATTGTTTTTTGTTTGAAGTATTATATGTATATGTCTAGGTCAGTCTAAAAAAAATTTGCGACCATATATCTAGAAAATATTTTGGCTTCTGATCTGCTATCCAAGAATGATTTTAGGATAAATCCAAGTCAAAATTGTTTAATCAATAAACTTTTGGCATTTCTTGTTTGAGGATTTCAATTAGATCAGTAGATCTCGACCAGTATGGATGTTTCAACCTTGTGAGATCGAATATTCGTTCAAACATACCTCTAGACCATTTATTCAGGTATCCTACGGTTTCGAATTACAGAAAGTTACTACATACATTATTGGTCCTTTACACTTATGAAAATACATTTTGGCAACGATAAACGAATAGACGTACACACATTTTCACTGCCGCGCTTGGGTCACACAGTTGCCGGAGGATGACTCCAAGGTGCTACTATTACAAGGGTTGTGAGTTAGAGCCTGAGCATCCACAGGAGGGGGGAAGTTGGTTCGCCTTGGGGCCGCAGATCTGTTTGGCGGCGGCGTAAGCCTTCGCTGCCGTTTCCGCAGTGTGGAAGGTGCCGAGCCAAACGTGGGCCTTTTTCCACGGGTCACGGATTTCAGCGGTGAAACGTCCCCGTGGCCTCTTTTGACACACTGAAAAGGTTGTGCTAGGTGATGATTTTTTAGGACAATCGAATTCTTATTTTTATGTCGCATATTTTATTTTTCATTCATGCTTACTATTCATAACGAAAGTGATGTGATGTAATAGGATTGTTTTTTTTAATAATTAATCTTAGTGCGTGCCGCGTGCGAGTCATGGGCGACAAGTTAGGAATTTTTAGAGCTATTTTTTTCTTATCTCATTCTATATTTCTATTTCATTTATGTAAAATAAAAACCCATTTCAGTTAAATCACTTTTCCTGTCATTTTGCAAAATGAGTACATCGTGCACCAGTGGTTAGTTATATGGAGTACAGAAATATGCAATAAATTCATGCAACAAATCAGTGGTTGTATACTTATATGGCATCAACTTCTGAGATTACTTAAAATTTGCATAGAAATATGCAATAAACTCATGCAAGGGAGGTTTTTAAAATGGAAAATCGTGCATCTCAGTGCATGAGTTTATCAAACCTCATGAATATCGTGCAACAGTGGAACTTAATCTCAGAATGTTGCATTCAAACTGCAAGCACTTCACCTTCCAGAGATCTTCTTCATACTTGTACAACCTAACCAGCCCTTCGTCGCATCTGTGCACTGACACATGTTGCACGACTCGCTCATGCATGTCACGAACTCGCTTAACCTTCTGAAGAATTGAGATGTCAATGTGATTGAGAAGCTTCTTCAGTCTTTCAAGATTTGAGATGTGATGGATGTCTATGAGAAGGCAATGAGAGATGTAGAGCCTTTTCCAGTTGTCACCGCCGTCCAAAAGAATGATTAGAGCCATGGCCGGCCCTAATATATTGGGGGCATGAAACAAATTAGAAAAAAAAAGGCTCCCATATAACATTTAACATCCAAATTTATAAAACGGGCCCTAACATAGAATGAAAAATTTTGTTAAGAAAATTAATTAAAATATATAATATTTACTAATTTTTTCTCTATATATAGTAATAATAATAATAATTAGGCCTGACTCCAAAATTTAGGACCTGAGGCAAGCACCTCATATGCCTCCACATTAGGGCCGGCCCTGATTAGAGCATCCTTAACAACCTCATTGCATCGAAGACTCAGAACTTTCAAATCAGGAATACGTGTGATTGGAGTTGTAGCAAAATGCACGACACGGGGACTCATTATTTCAAGTTCAGAGAACTTTCTGCAATCCTTTGGATGTTTTTTTGATAACATGGGATTAGTAGGAATGCTAAGGCTAACCTATTACTCATTTTTCACATACCCAATCGAATTTAAAAACTAATAACTAATAGAGATATAATTGATATAAATCAATTATATCTTTATTAAAACACACTTGGCCTGCAGCTTAAGGGTTTATTTTTCCATCCTTGTGCACCACGGAGTTGAGAACCAATGGTCATATGGCGTGCATCTAACGTGCATGATCTGGCGTGCATCTAGCGTACTTGTTGGTTACTGCAATTGATTGATTGTCGTGCCTCGTTATTTTTAATAGTTTTCAACATCTTTCCTTACATAATAAATATGCACAAACACATTCAAAAAGCTGTAAATTGGAGAAAAAATAAATATAATACTATTATGATTCATTTCAAACTGCACACTTGACTTTCATCAATTGATTCAAAATATATTTCATCCTTAATTTTTCATTAAACATAAATAAAATATGTAAAAAGTTAATATTTTATAAATATAGGTTCTAATGAATCTAACAGGGTATCATTCAATGGTATTCATACTTATGAATTAATTTAATTCTATGGTTAAAGTTAAGAATAGTTAATGGGACAGAAGGAGTACATCCATTTTAAACAGAGTAGATGGGAGAAAGAAAATTGGTAGAGAATGTTAATTAAGGCATGAGAGACATTTTTAGGGATGGTAATGGGGTGGATTTTGGTATTCATTATGAATCAATATAAATAAATCGAATAAATCAATATAATTCATAATTCAATTTTCCTTTTGCATTCAATTGGTAGACGGTTTCACGGGTTGGGTCACCAGATTGGCGTTCCATCAGTGAGACTCAAAGCGGGTCATGGAAAGTTAATATTTTTGGGTCGAATTAGAGCGGGTCATGGTGATTCATAATCAAAGTGGGTCAAGGCAGGCCACGGGACATATTTTCTTAGACTTCTCTTTGGTGAATACTTCTGGTTTTTTAGTGACACTGTGGCGTTGTTTCCACCGATTATACTTTGATGGCAGCTATAAACAGAGGGAGAAAAAGTGTTTTCAGATATGATTTTCTAAAAGTTCCTGGCGAGGTCATGGTAATCGATGGGGAACTGCTCTTTTGCTTCTTCTTTTTTTTGGTGGGAGGTTGTTAATTTTGCTCTTTATTTTATCTTCATTTAGTTTTCTCTTCATTTTAATTTTTACCTACTGATCGAATTGAAAATGGGTCCTTTTTTTGTCTGAAGTGTTAGATGTATATGCCTAGGTCAATCTACATTTTTCGGCAACCCAATATCTAGAAAATAAATTGGCTTCTGATCTGCTGTCCAAGAACATTTTTAGGAGAAATCCTATTCAAAATTGTTTAATCAATAAATTTTTGGCATTTCTGGTTTTTGAACTTCAATTAGATCAACATATCTTGGCCAGTATGGATGTTTCACCCTTGTGAGATCTATTATTCGTTTAAACATGCCTCTAGACCATTTATTCTGGTATTCGACGGGTTTGGATTATAGGCAGTTTCTACACAGATTATTAGCCCTTTACACTTATGGGGAAAAATTGGCAATAATAAATGACTGGATCCACCTACTAGTTTAGTTTAAGGAGTTTCCAGTTAAATGGAGAGTTTACAGATTTTTAGTAGAGGTGCTTTAACTGTCTCGATTTTAGGGAGTCTTTTTCTTAATAAGGAAAGTGTAAATGGACCAAAGTTTGTGTGGTTGGCGTATCTCTCAAGAAATATCAAGTATAATACATTTTACTGTGACCAGTTTGGGTTAGGGCACTGACTTTCAGCCAATGGATTTTGCTCCGCGAGTTCGTATCGAGCTAGCTAGACTTCCATCATATTATGTCATAGACTATACTCATATTTCCAAAGAAACTTTTGATTTGTAATTTTATAGTATAGTGTCTTATGTGTAAATGATTTTTTTAAGATCACATCTACTTGTAATCGCATTTTTCAAATTAATCTTAATAGAACATGGAAGGAAACCATATAAACCCTCGTGTTAGTGGCAATTTAATTATTTTTTATACAATAAGAGGGAAAATAAGATCTTAAACTTTAATTGTGTCATTCCGGTCTAATGACAGATAAGATAATGAAATTAATGAATGAATTAGATTGACGTTGATCTTCAACTAGTACAACTATTGCGTTTTAGTTTTATCTGAAAACATTAATCCCTCTGCCCTAGTATAAATTGCATACTTACTTTTGAGCACTATTTACTATCAAAATTTGACCATATATTTGAATAGGAGAAAGTATCGGGAAAGGTAGTCTTTTCTTAAACTTATGGTTAGTCCACTGTACTTTTTACCTTAAATGTTGTAATTTTTTATAAAATTTAAATATTGTATTTTAAAAGTTAAAACAAGTAATAATTTTTATTTGAATGTGAAAATAGAAGAAAAAAATGTGTAATGTAAAAAAATGTTTTTAAATTTCTAGATTATGTATGTAATTTAACAAATGCAGTATACAAGGTAAAAGGTAAGTGGATTGTCCATAAACTTATGGACAGACCGCCTGTCAGAAGACCCACTCTTTGAATAGATATATGAGATATAATCGTATGTGATATTTATGTTGAATTCATTGTGACAAGTAGTTTCTAAAATATTAATTTTTTATTTACTGTTGTTATATGTATGTAAACATGTTAATGACCAAAAATGCTTCTTGTACCG
>JAULKK010285115.1:0-13905 GCA_032355705.1 Rubia peregrina
TTCTAAATATCAAATTTTTATTTACCATTATTATACGTAAATGAAGATATTAACGGTCAAACATGTTTCTTGAACAGCGTGATAAAGATTTCCCTGCAAAATTGGTTGGGACAGAGGGAGTATGTAATTTAACAAATTCAGTTTATAAGGTAAAAAATAAGTGGTTTGTCTATAAGTTTATGGATAGGCCGTCTGTCAGGAGAACTACTCTTATATTATTATTTATTAACAAATTGTTAAAGACCATGAAATTTTAAAATATTAATTTTAAAATCATTTAATTAAGTTTCACTTGGGTGTTAAAATATTAATTATGAATTTTACTAGGATTGAATACGGCAAAAACTACAAGGTAAATAATGGAAAATAACATATAATTATCATTTTTAGATAAATTCTATCTAAATTATAAATAAATGTTCTAAATTATGGAAGTGTACAGTACCAAATTTCACTTCGGCTCATTAATTGTAAATTTCTCAAAATGACTGAACTTTAGGCTTATTACTCAATATGTAGTTTAAATCAGTTCAATACATATAAATAACATGAAATATATAAATCAAATGAACATTAATATTTGCAGTAGTATAGCTCAAATTATGGAAGTATACATGTTGGGCACAGTAGTACCAATATTGTATAAGTTTATATTCGCACTACCAACACTGAGGGTGTATATTGTAGCAACGTATCAAATTATTATACGCTTGTGGTATGAGTGGTATGATCAATGGTGTATTTGGAGTTGTTTGGTTTTAAAAACTTTGTTCTCCAACCCTAAATCTATAGTCTTGCATTCCTTATTACCTACAAACATTTGATTATAATTATAATATATTTCACATAAATGCCATATTATTAATAATTACATTTATTATATTTGTGAAATGCATTCAATTATAAAATATATATATTTAATTTAACTTCAGACTCGATAACGTCAAAGTTCGAATTCTATAATATATTATTTAATTCATATGCACTATTATTTATAGCATAATTAATTATTAACATGTTATATAATTTAACCTTTATCTTCTTTTAATTATTTTTTGTTCAGTTAAGTTTATTCAATTCAGTTCATGTTAAATCATTTTGGTTCATTTTAATTCAGTTATGCTCTGTTAGACTAAGTCCGCTTCAGTTTGCTTCAGTTCAGTTTAGTGTGATTCATTTCACTTCAGCTTCATTCATTTGGCTTCATTTTGATGTAGTTCAGTTCATTTTGATTCAATTTAGTTCAATTTTATTCAGTTCAGTTTAGTTTGACTCGGTCTGGTTCAGTTCTCTCAGTTTAGTTCAGTTTGATTATGTCAATTTGATTCATTTCAGTTCAGCTTTACTCAGTTAAGTTCAATTTAGATTCGTTTCATTTCATTTTGATTTAGTTTAGTTCATTTTGATTCATTTCAGTTCATCAAAAAATTAATTCAGTTTAGTTAAGCTACAATCAATTCAACTCAACTTCAATCATCTCAACTCACATCTTCTCAACTTTTCTCAACTCTTCTCAACTCTTATCAGCTAATCTCAATTTATCTCAGTTTCAATCAACTCAACTCAACTCATCTCTTCTCAACTCCTCAACTCCAATAAATACTGCTCAACTCAACTCCGTTTCAACTGAACTGGACAGATTAATTTCGAAATTGATCCACATCGCACCGCACATAAAAAAAATTCCCCCAAAACAATTTACCTTAACCCGATTTCAACCTGAAATTTGCCCATCGCAGGTGTGCTACATCAGGCTTCTTGGCGCCATAAATTCAATGAAAAGTGAGCTACAACTCGACCTGATTCAACGTGAGGCCGAGCTACAACCAACGGTGGATGTAGCAATAGTGGAGAGCAACGAAGACAACAACAAAATCGATCGAGTTTGACGATGGCAAAATAGAGGTTTGAGTTTGACGATGCGGAATCGGAGTTCAAATTGAATGACGGTGAAATCGAGTGCGAATTTGACTAATGAATGAAGCCAAAGACGTAGAAGGAAACAATGGAGAATGAACGATGGAATGACGGTTAAGGCGGTTGGAAGTTCATCGAAGAATGAAGTTATGTCAACTGCAAATTCAACAAATATGAGAAATTTGATGGAGAAGCAGGCTGCACTGCAGTGGAACGAACGGAGAAAAAGACTGTGCGATGGAACAATGGTGATGTTAAGTATAGCGGAACGTCGGGGAGGTAGAGCGCGATGTAGAAAGAGGTATTTCACTGTAAAAGAAGACTTTTGCCGGAGAAGAAAAGAATTTCCATAATTTATAAGTTATTACCTAAAGTTTTTCATATTTTTAAAATTTATGCCGATCATTCTACAATTTAATGAGCCCACAATGTTTAAGTGAATTTTTTTACGTCGTGTAATGAAAAATCATGTTACATGTTATGGTGTGTAGTAGAAATCCCACATTGATAGGTTAAATAAGAAAGAAGGCTAACCAATATGTAACATAACAGATCAAACTTACTTCCAACAAGTTGATATATCTGTTAGAGTTAGAGTCTCACATTGGTGGTTGACAGTCATACATAGGAGCTCATGATTCTAATATGGTATCAGAGCTCAAAGTTGGCCCGTTACCCCATTCTGTCCACGTTTGCGAGATGATTTATACCGCTGCACGTGAGGGGGGTGTTAGAGTTAGAGTCCCACATTGGTGGTTGACAGTCATATAACTAAATATATAAGATCATGGGTTAGCCCTACGTAGTACCAATTGGTTTTATGATATGAGCCCATGATTCCTAATAATATCTACACAGGTATAGAGGAACTCCAGACGGGTATATCTAGATGGGTATAGCGGAAATTAGAAATACATCTTGATGGGAAGTGTATTTTGTGGAATTTTTTTATAGGGATCCTGATTTTATCATAAATGGACTTATGAGTCTATAGATGGAATCGGTAAGGATCGAGGTAAACCAACGAAGGAAACAAGATTCCATGAAATGATATTCATGGAAAGCCACGATCAATAGAGAGATTGATTTACTACGTGAGGGCAAATCACTAGAGTACTAGTAGATTTGAACAATTTTTAAGTATATTTGTGTACTTGATGGGTGTTCTCTAGACGTGAGAATAAGTCCAAGTGTGATGGTACTTGATATCGAGGCTTTGTGAAAGCTAGAATTACATGTAATGGACCTAAATGGTTGTTTGGAGATTTAGATATTAAAATATGAATAGAGCAATATGAATAGAGCAATATGAAAAGCTTAATGCTCCTAAACGATCCATCATTTGACCAAACTAATTGTTGTTTAGCCGATGATAATGAATCAATGAGTTCGATGAAGGCGTATACGCCGAGGGACACGAAAAGTGATAGTGTCATTTATGTCTTTGAATTGATGATTTTCTTATTGATGGAAAAATTGATGCGATGATTGAGTCTCTTGAAAATATGTCGTATTATATGGAATGACTCTAAACTTGTGAGTTACCTTTTGTAAAGGTGAGGTGTCTCTTAAGAAGAGAACTCAAGAGTCATTGGAAGTTTGAAGTACTTATTGAAGAGTACATTAGACATTGCTTACAATGGAAAGTAAAATGATACACGAGTAAACCTAATGATTCTTGGAAACAACCAGTACGTGAGACTCGTGGATATGGCTTGAGTTGTGTAGAGAAATGGTTCTCTCATGCTAAATTCATAGAGGAATCTAAGTCCATTGTGTTGGACATAAATTGGGAAAGATATACCCTAGGATGACCAAAGCATGTGTATGCCTATTGATGTAGCGTAAAGCCATATCGATGGTGGTGTGTCTCGAAAAAGACACTATACCTTCAGATGACTACTCTCTATGAAAATTATCGATGTTGTCAATATGATAAGGGTTTTGATTCCTTGACAAAATGATTGAATTGATTTCTTGATGAGAAAATTGAATCGAGAGTTAGTTGAGAACTCATCGAAAGGAATAAGACTAAGTCCAATAAATGGTTGGTTACGTACGTGGACCCCCAACCTATGTGACTGGAGATCCCAAGATCTAGATTCAAAGGCACAACTAAACTACAAAGACCCATCGCGATCACTGTGGGGGTTTAATACCTCTTGTCTTATTCCTATGATGAAGAAACAGTGATGAGAATGGAGGTTATGCATTAAATTGCTTTTAATGATTCAAGGCATCGAGTGTGTAGTACTTGAAAGAGCGCAATAGTTTACGGAACTGCTCTTACGCCAAGAATCACCTATGTAAGCGAGAAGTGTGGACGCTTCGAAAGGGAATTGTTTGGACGCAATTCTTTAGAAAACCTTACAAAACTAGGCATGTTCCATGGCCTGATTAATGGACACAACCGAGGAAAATGAAAGGGCAAGGAGAGATGTATGTGGGAAGTTCATTGTCATTCACACAAGCGGTAGGGGAAGTTCAAGGACATCACGTCTACTTTCTAACCAGTGGGCTAAGTGTACTCTCTGAAGGGAATGTTCAAAGGGTGACACCTACTTATCCTATGCAGCATCTATACCGTCGAAATGAATCTATCACCAAGTCAAACTCTGTGTCTGGCGTGATTGTTCTGATTCCTACATCAATATCTATTCATGTGGGGGATTGTTGGAAAATGATGGTTAAAAGGTTGAAGTTTGTCAAATTTTGGGCATCGTTTTGAGTGGACCCGAATGGGTTGGTGGATGTCAATTTTGGGTTCTCTTCCGCGAGTACTATAAAATCGACTATTTAAACTCTCAAAACGGATCAAGGGTGAATGAGATGAATGTTCAAAATGTCACACTTGAAATAGAAAAAATGGACGGAAATTGGCCCAGATATATTTTTCCTTTGGACTGTCTAAAACGCGTATGGACCGCGTGGAAGTCTCTAGAAGGCCCAACCGCGTAATACATATGGAATTGCTTGTGTGTAATTCTTAAGAGGTAAGAACGAAATACTTCCATATATTGTGAGATATCTTGTTCTAAATGAATACGTGATTTACCATATTTAATACGCTGAAGAATATTGCGCGAAAAATTCTTCCATTTCCAACAGACTTGATTTGATTATTCTTGGAATGTTCTCGGATTTGATGAGTTGGTGATTGGAGAATATTTTTCTCTAATTACAGAATATCAGAATATCACGTTTTCATGATATTGGTCTCTTAGAGCAGTATAAATAGAGCTTCTAAGTCAGTCAGAAAACTCACACCATTTCTCTAGTCCCTCCATATTCTAAACTTGAGTCTTCTTTATGCCTTTCTCAAAGTTTCCGTCTGTTGCTCTGTCGAGGTGATAGTCCTTCGGGCCTTGCATGAATCCGAGCTAACTCTTACGTGTTAATTGTTACCTTCGATGGTTTTGTCCTAGGGAACGATGTCCACGACGGAACTCTTTCGTTTCAAGGGCAGCGAGTTTAACTCGTGACTCCATCACTTTGTTTTGCTTGAAACATGATTTATTGTATGCTTTAATTATTCTCAATTTAAGCTTTCTGATTGTATGCCTGAATAATGAATAAAAATTTATTATTCTTGCATATGTAAATTGCTCGTTCAATTTTCAATTTTTTAATTTTTGCATGATAAAATAAATATATGTCCAATACTAACAAGTTACCACTCAATAATATATATACTTTTACAGATATTCAATTTTGAAGTCAAAATTAATAAGATTTGACTAAATGAATAGTTATAGTGTAGCTTGAATTGAGACAGAGGAAGTACTAGAAATTAGCAAAAAATATAACATACTCCCTCCGTTCCAGCCCAAACTACCCACCAATTTTATGACACTATTCTCAATCAAAATTTGACCGCATATTTGAATAGAGATATTAGAAATAATATTATCGTATGTGATATTGTTTAAATCGTTTTAACAAGTAGTTTCTAAATATCAATTTTTATTTACCGTTATTGTACGTAGTTAAATATATTAATGGTCAACATATTTGTCGAATGGTGTGCAATGATTGGATTGTAATTTGGTATGGTACATGGGAGTATCCTGAATGTGGCAGTTCATGCCTATTTGCTCTCAGGGGAGTGTCCTGAATGTCCTGAATGTCCTGAATGAGGCAGTTCATGCCTAATAAAATGGAAGAAACGCTCTTTTAAACACTACGTCAAAACTTAGTACTCCGTCTCAATCATTTCTCCACTTTTCTTTTTCTTTTTCCAATTTTCTCAAGACGTGTTTGACCATAAATTTCAATTAGTATATAAACACCAATGTCATCATGTGTTACATTGTTAGATTCTCTGTATCATGTATTTTTAAATACCAAATTTTGATATTTTATTAATATACGTAACTAAAGTTATCGATGGTCAAAAATACTCTGAGAAAGTTGACAAAAAAATATGCAGAAATGGTTGGGACGGAGAGATTAACTAAAAAAATAGGTATATATTGAAAATAAAAACACGAGTTTTCATAATGAAGGGAGTGAGTATCCATCACCCAATCCAAATTAGTCCTTTCTAGACAGAAAAAACCAAAAGATACAATCAATATACGTTTTATCTACACCCCTGTAGATTCTCAATCAGTCTCAAACCTTATCTGAGAAAGATGAGGCAAACAAAACCTATAAAAAAAAATCCACAAATGGTACAAAATCACACTCAAGTAAATAGTAATACAGTCACAGAAAAATGAAACAATCCAAAGCTATTAGAGGATTATGAATGTCCTCAATTACCATAGCCTCCAATCCCTCCTTTTCTCCAATTTCATTTTTGCTGTTTCTTGGACCAGCCTTCCGACCTTTCAGTTCATTCTCAGTTTTCATCATCATCGTACCACTTCTACTCACACCATAATAATTCGGGCACGGAGGAGCCCGGAAACTGAAATTGTCTCTCCTCATGCTCGGAGAAGACATATAATTACTCTGCGAACTCTTGCGAACACTAGTACTATTACTATCACATCTTCTGGAACAAACTGGGGAATCCCTGAAGGATTCCCCGTTGAATCTTCGACTAGGAGAAGGAGATCGCATCAGTGTTCTGCTATTAGGCTCTCTCCTGAAGCTCTTCTGCCTGACAAGGGTGGGCGAATTTGCCCTCGCTCTTTTCCTTGGCGTTGTTGAACTTGTACTCTCTGGAATGGGGAGAACTGATGATCCGGGCTTCTTTTGTAAACCGGGAATTTCGTGTCTGGACTTCTGAATCAAATTTCTTCCAATGATCTGCGGGTTCTCGTGCGCGCAAGCCCTTAGGAACTCGTTGGAGAAGAACCTGTCTCTATTAGAGACCGAAAAGGAAGAGGATGAGCAAGAGGATGAAGAAGCCATTGAAGATTCAGAGCTGCAAGAAACAGAAGAGAATGTAGTGGTGGAGGCTGCAGAGGATTGAGGAGAAACCGGCTTGCGAAAATGAACCGATGATGGAGGTTGTTGAGAAACAACAAGCTTGTCATGAACATAGCTGCAATATTCATCATCATCAACAAGCTGATGTTTCTTGTTGCTTTTCTTCTTCTCAGGGCTGCATTTGCTGATGCAAGAACCCATTGATGATGAGGAACTGGAGGTAATAAATCAAAAGGTGTGCATTACAAATGGATTGAGAATAGACTGTTTTGAATTTATTGGATGCGGAATTAAATGGAAAAAGCAAAAGGCGCTGAAAAAAGGTTACCAGAATTCGAAAGATTGTTGCCGGGAGAACTGTTGGGATTAATCCGTTGTGGCAACGGTAGAATTGAAAAGCTATGTATTATGGTGGTCCAGTTTTTCAACTCCCGTTGCTTCCTTTTAGCTTTCAACCTCTGTTTACTTTTTATAAGTGTAACATTCTTTCTATTTATCTTATGTTTTTATAAGATTAATTATGATTGATGATAAAAATGTGAATTACTCTCAATTATCCATTAATATTATTTTACTTATCACTCAATTTTCTTCAATTATTTTAATCTATAATAAAACAAGTAAAACTTAATGTGATAATTAAATATAGTGAAATATAGTCACTAAAAAGTATGTTTTCAGTTGGTTCAGACTCAGTACCCTCAAAGCGAAAGTTCAAACGTGGGTACTGCACAGTCTACAATACAAAAGGAATCAGTGAGAAACTCAAATAAATCAACGTTGTAAACGTGAATCCTTAGCAATCGAAATTGATTTGAATTTATGCAAGAACCCATTACTACTGTTACAGGCAATGCCTAATGAAGCATATTTATAGCAAACATAAAAGTTGTTAGTGAGATGTTAATAGATTATAATTCCCATAGGCCATAGCATATATTTAATACTCTCTCCGTCCCAGAGAAATTGACACACTTTCTATTTTCGTCCGTCCCACAAAAATTGGCACACTTCAATTCTTACCTAAAGTGGCAATAAATGAGCTTATACTTTTACTATATTATCCCTCAAAAGTTGATTAAATCTACTAGTCAACTCTTCCATTACCAAAATACCCTTCTTTTATTTCTCATCAACACTTCCACATTAGCTTTCATTAAAAACCGATAAATCGAAGAGAGTACAAGTGTGTCATTTTCTCTGGGACGGATGGAGTATAAAAGAACAAAGAGAGTACAATAAATCGAACAATCCCAGAGAAAGTATACTCCGTATACAATTGGCGCCTGAAATAATCTCTGTTTTGGATTCAAGATATGTTGAATGCAACCCATAAAAATAAGTCGAGTAATCTATTTTCCACATCTTTACTCTTTTTCATAGCGCACCTCAAAACTCCATGGATTTCTCTATACACACAGTCACACAGTGGAATCTAGACTGGAGCGCCATTGTCAACCAGGGTAGCATAGCATCCACGTGCGGAGGTCGGTTTTCGGGGAAACATATGAATACGTATTACGTTTTCCCATTATTAATCTCCAACCAATTAGTTTCTCCCATATTTTAATCATAGGACTCGATTTTGACAAGAAGTGTTCTGCTTTGCTACATGCACATGCTGCCATGTTGGACGAGAAAAGGAAAGGAAGCTCAATAAACAAGATTATAATAAATGAAGCCCCGCTTTTCAGATCGTCAAGAAAGCGAAAAGATCGCACCTTTTTAGACTATTTGGTGAGAAATCTTGGAGATTTTTGGAAAGGGGAGGATTTCAGCACCTGGGTTCTTCCTGAAAATGCAGGAGCTGATAAGGGAGGGGAGATCTCTGGAGGTTACTCCGACATGGTCAGTGGCTTCTGTGACTACTGTCATGGTTTTCGTTTGCTTGTTCTTGGAGAGGTCCATTTACAGATTTGGAAAGGTTGGAACTTCTTTTTTTCTTCTTCTTGTTGAGATTTTGTTCTGTATTGAATCTGTGTGTTTACACGATGGCTTTATATGATTCATATCGACCCCGTGATAAAAACTTAGTGGTGGTAGTTGTTGTTGCTTTTGTTGCAGAAACTGTTCTATTTTGGGCTGTTTTTGCTTTGTGATTTGATGCCTGAGACATGTGGTTTTGTTGCTCGTTGTTTGTGATTTTTGTATTTTATGGAATTTATACATAGTGGTTAAAGAGGACAAGAAGGAAAGCTTTGTATGCTTCTTTGGAGAAGATTAAAGAAGGTTAGCTTTTTCTTAGAATTTTGTTTCCTGAATTGTGCCTTGCAGTCTATATAAAGTTGTACATTTATCAAATATGTGAGAGATGTAGGCAATGTGCTATGTCTGAATTAATTTTTTTACAAAATTTGTTTGGTGTTGTTATGGCGGCAGACTTGATGCTTCTTGGGATCATTTCTTTGCTGCTGGGGCAATGGGCGAGATCAATATCTCAAATTTGTGTGAATTCCTCTGTATTCAGCAGTAAATTTTATATCTGTTCTGAAGAGGATTACGAGGGTGGAAAGAGAGTCCTTCTTTCAGAATCAGATACTTTTCCGAATGAAACTGATCATATTCCAAAGGGACTGATTCCTTCACATTCATCACATCAATGTGGCCCGGTAATGACTCCTTCATGCATTCAGCTTAATTGGTTATTATTCGTCATCAGGTTCGAGTAATGGCTAATGAGCGAGTTTAAATTTCAGGGCCGCGAGCCTTTTGTTTCATATGAAGGGCTCGAACAGCTCAATCGCTTCTTGTTTGTTCTCGGCATCACACATGTTCTCTACAGCTGTATCACTGTTGGCTTGGCTATGCATAAGGTGAACTCAATGTCGTTAAAATTTTGTAGTTTAATATGTAAGCTGCAGAAAGGGTATACATTCTCTTATGATTTACTTTTGCCTGGGAGAGAATGTAGATATATAGCTGGAGGAAATGGGAAAGCCAAATAACTTTTGCTGCGAATCTGCAAAGTACACTTCTTCTCATCCGAACTACATTAACACACAGAGAAGATTTCAGCGCTAACTCGTTGAACCTTTTGTATTTGTTATCATCAGCCCCAAGGAACAAGATCATGAGGCGACAATCTACCTTTGCTCTACATCACGCATCTCATCCTTGGAGTAGAAACCGAGTGTTGATCTGGATGGTAATGCTCCCTTATTAGTTGTGCTTTACCAACCTATGCACAACTCGTCGTGCCTAAAATGTGCATCATCTTCCTAAGTGCTTTTATTTTAAGATTGCATTAATTCGTTTCGTGAACTTTTTTGCTCCAGATTGTTTTCTAACTGGCTTACTTTTGCTGAGAAAGACCTTTTGTGCTCTATTTGCAGCTTTGCTTTCTAATGCAGTTCAGAGATGCAATCAGAAAGTCTGACTACTTGGCTTTGCGGTTAGGTTTTATCACTGTGGGTATTTGCACTCGAATTTTTGCTACTGGAATGACAAACCAGATGCAGTGTTATATGACACTCGTTTATATTGTTTTCAGACCCACAGCCTGCCACAATCCTACAATTTTCACAAGTACATGGTTCGTAGCATGGAAGATGAATTCTCGGGAATTGTGGGGATCAGGTATGTATGATTTATCAGCTACGAATCTATAGCCCTCAGAAATATGAACAAATGAAAAGTGCAGCCTGATTTTTGAGCTCATTACTTTATCTATGCGTTTGCAGCTGGCCGCTCTGGGGATATGCTATAGTCTGCATCTTCGTAAACATCCATGGTACAGTAATCAGTTTATTTCTTTCCACTAGCACTATACTGATAACATGAAGGCTTTTTTTGGAGATTTACCATGATCGAACTCTTGTGATGTGACACAGGCCTAAACATATACTTCTGGCTTTCTTTTATACCTGCGATTGTGAGTCTCCTCCTCAGTATCCTCATTGCAAATTTGTGCTTCCTAAAGTCGGAATTTCAAACTTCTGATCATTCTTTCTGTTGAAGCTTGTCATGTTGGTTGGAACGAAACTCCAGCATGTTGTCTCCTCGCTAGCACTTGAAATTGCTGAGCTGAAAGGTCCAGCAATCGCAACCCAAGTGAAGCCTCGGGATGAACTGTTTTGGTTCGGGAAACCAGAGATACTGTTGCGCTTGATACAGTTCATATCCTTTCAGGTGACAACATTTTGCCCCTTCAATATACATGTGTGGTTGTGTGCTCTGATTATCCTTTTGGTTTGTGCAGAATGCTTTTGAGATGGCAACCTTCATTTGGTCCTTGGTAAGGACATTTTTCATCTTTTTAAGTCTTCCCCTGTGAAGCTAAATGTTGAAAATGAAGCTAGGATTTGTAGAAAGTACAAAACTTTAATAGTTATTCTTGACGTGGAGAAATGGTTTCATGATTTGTATCATAATGAGCACACATTAGGAAAATCATCTGTAGAAACAACTCGATGATCCTGGAATTCCTGCTGGTATCCAAACTGCTAGTTTTTCTGTATGAGAACTTCTCGAAATGACAAATCTTTATTTTATTGTTTAGTGGGGACTCGAGGAAAGATGTTTCATGAAAAATCACACCCTCATTTCCATTCGGCTGATTGCTGGGTACGATTCCTTTGCTCGATGATTTTCAAGCTTCTGCTAAATACTGTTACATTCATATCGAAGCATGTACAACTGGAAGTATCTGTTTGCCAGTTTTGTTTTTCCTTATCTTTGTATCGAAGAACCCGATAACAAAATGTGATTTGCATACCTGAACTCATCATTACTTTTAATCTCTAATAGAAACTATTTCAATTCTTGACAAAAAAATGTATAGTACGAGACTTAGACTTAATAGTACAATACTACATGCAGGATTTTGGTTCAGTTTTGGTGCAGCTATAGCACTGTGCCCTTGAATGTAATCATCACACAGGTATGCCACAAGAATGAACTCAGATCATGCAATGTTGCTTCTGCCTCCTTATCAACTCTATACTCATGAACTGCTTTTTTGCTAATTCAGATGGGATCTCGACACAAGAAGGCTCTGATTGCAGAAAGCGTTCGTGTTTCCCTTCACAGCTGGTGTAAGAGGGTGAAGGCGAGGACATCTAAACGCAACTCGCTACTCTCTGCAACAAGATCCGTATGCTCTCTTGATGAGGCCGACGAAGTGATAACTGTTGCATCCGGCACGCTCTCTCATTGCTCCTCATCTAGTTCACTGAACCATCTTGCTGCAAATGAGGGCTCATCTAGGCGGCCTGATTGCGATGCTGAGGATTTGAACAGGAGGGATTACGATATCTCGAATCGCATTTCTGAGTACTTGTCCCAGACAATAGCTTCTGGTGCTGCTCCAGAAGATATTGAACATGACTTGGAGGAGCAAGAAGTAGATCATGATGATCAACCTGAGACACTTTCTGATCTTTTTCAGAAAACAGATAGCTTTTGAAGAGATTTTGGGGTTGGAATCAGGAAAACAGTTTGATAGAGTAACTTACCAAAGTAACACTTCTTGCAATATCTAGTGCAACACTTGGAAATTATATTAGCTCATTTTAATTAGTGAACAGGTGAATATAAATGAAACTGTGTTATCGAAAAAAGGTTATAAATAATGTGTGGAGTTCTTACCTCTTAGTCACTAATTCTTAGTTCAAATGTCTTCTTAGTTCAAATGTCTTCTTAGTTCAAATGTCACTTTGACGAGAATCTAAGAGTTCTTGTTGCTTTTCTATTGAGTTAAATTTCACGTACTCCCTCAGTTTCTCTATTAATGGCACGTTACCTTTTTGTGTTGAATTTTGGAGATACTAAATGAGTGGTTGTAATTAAATTGAAATAAATAAAAGTAAAATGAGTGGATGCAATAATCTTAAATTTGCCATAAATTGGATGTATCAATGTAAAAAAATCTCAAATTAGAAAGTGTGTCACTATTAGAAAAACTCAGCATTTATACAAAAACTTAGGTGAGACGGTCTCACCTAATATTAAGGTGAGACGGATGAGTTAAATACAATTGTTTGAAGTTAGGAGATAACATGAGGTACTTTTGTAATTTTTAAAACTTTATTTTGTTCCTTGTCTCACCATAAGTTATGGTGAGACGGTCTCATATGATTTTTTCTCCAGCATTTATAACAAGTGTGACCTTTAAAATATCTTTCCGAAGCCGTTAAATATGAGTATATAAATTACATTTCAAAATATTCAGATTAAAAAAAGTTTACAAAAAATCCAATTTGTGTAGTATCTTTACTTGACTGTTGTAAAAAAAGTTTATACAGTGCATTTCTTGAAAGATGGTCTTTCGATAATTTGTGAAAAGTCCAAAATTTAAAGAGTCCGTCTCTTGAAAGACGGTTATGGAAAGACCAAGGTTTTGGGAATGCATCCATTGATTCCAAAGTTTTCCAATATCAAAATTGGGCATCCTTTTTACTATCTTCATCTCTACCAATATTCTATCAAAACCCAGAATCTCAGGATCCACATGTACAATGAGAGTGTGAAAGTGAGGTGAATTAAAAATGAGAACCAAATTGACACAATTTCTCCTCACAGTGGGAGTGTGAGAGTGGTGTGAGCATTTCACACTCGGGCCAGGGGTGGGAGAAATGGATACTCCCTCCGTCTCAGCTTAAATTGCAACTT
>JAULKK010285132.1:0-13904 GCA_032355705.1 Rubia peregrina
CCCAAGCCACTCTTCGTAAAAAGGAAAGCCGTAGTCTTAAAAAACTAAAATAAAAACCACCAAGTGCTTCCAACACGAAATCCAGGAAGAGAAGAAATGTTTAATCAGATAATCAGAGACTGGATAAGTTCCACCCAGGTCAGAAAATTCCCTAGCTAAAGTAAGTGCTAGGCTATTTAATTAAGTGTTGATCTAATCCTGAGTTTTTTAATAAGTGCTTATCTAACCCTGACTTGTTTAAATAAATGCTGATTTACGCACTAGCTTTTTCATTAATTGTTAATATAACCCTAGATTTTATAAACTATTACTGAATTTCAAGTTTTTTCGGTTAATAAACAATGAGTGTAATATCATCTTTTTAGGATTTATAAATTTCATTTTTTAGAGGGTTATAATGGTTATTTTATGGAATTTCGGCTACATTGACCGTTTCCAGGGTTAGATTGGCACTTTCGACCTAAACGTGGACTATTTTAGCACTTTTCTTGACGATAAACATAAATCAACAAGGTGTTTGGTACAATGAAATTTGGGAAATGATCAAATCCTTCTTATGTTCTTGCACATATCGTGCATGTTAGCCACAAACTGGTCATGAGCAAAAGTTCTTACTTTTCATGATTCATTTCCTTATAGTGCACAACGCGTGCAAGGTAATTGTTTTACAATCCTATTTTGATTATATATATATATATCTATGAGATCAACATGCATTAACAAAGTGTTTGGAATATGAAATTCTGGAAATCACTCAATCCCTATAATTTTCATACATACTCTTACCTATTTGGCACAAGGTTCTTGGTGTGACCTATAAATTCCATCCATATATACTCTATCATCTCTTACCATGCTAGAAACCATTTTTTTTGTCAATATCGTAAATATCTCCTGGAGTTCCACCTTTTTCTATACTCCCTCTTTAAACATGTTTTTTGCATATGTCTTCATGATAGGTAAATCGACCACAACCTTGAAATTTGTCAAGTCATGTAGGATTACATGTGCTTGAAATAAATTTGACAATAAATGTGTATAATAATTAATAGACACGCATTGAAAATGATTGAATTTCTTGGTTCTTCTATGTTTTTACTAGATTGTTCCATACCTCTGGACAATGAGGTTTAAGTTGAATGCAAGCTCATAAAACCAATTGTTATTTCAAATTCCATAATTTCACCATAAACAACCCCAATATTATAAAAGTATTTTATAAAAATATATTTCATTTATACCATGCATACACTGAAAGAGTAGTAAATATTTATTCTAATACGGTGGATGTTTTTAGAAGTTTGGTGATCGAATTGCAAAATGACAAAGAGATTCCGGCTGGGAAGATTGTGATTATTTGAGGTGATCATGGAAGAGAATTTGAAAATTCTCAGTTTAGTGACTTCTGTGATGAGCTCAGAATTCAGCATGAATTTTCAGCACCAATCACATCTCAACATATCGGTATTGTTGGAAGGAAAAATAGGACTCTACAGGAGATAGCTCGTGTAATGTTGGGAGAAAAAGATATTCACAAGAAATGGTAGGCAAAAGCAATCAACACAACATGGTGTACATTAAACAGGGTATATCTTCGTCTTTTCACAAGTAAGACATAATATGAAATCTAGGAAGGTAGGAAGCCTAATGTCTCATACTTTCATGTCTTTGGTAGCAAGTGTTATATTCTCAGGAATAGAGAACAGCTAGTAAAGTTTGACAGCCGCAGTGATGATGGAAAAAGTTCGACAGTCAGGGAAACCTAATGTCACATATCATACATGTCAGACACAAACTAGTCATCAGAAAAAGTTTCTACTTATAATGAACCATTTCATTTTAGTGCATAAAGCATGCAAGGTAATTGTTTAACAGTCCAATTTTCAAATATAACATAAAATTAAAGTAAATTCTCTAATCAAATTACAGTTTGTTTTAGCAGGCCTGATAATTTTTAGAGCTCTAGAGCTGTTCCAAAAGCTAGCCTCCAGCAGTGGTACCGGTATATTCCCTGGGAGCGATCTGTACATCATATACATGTATGATCCCAGGATTAGAGCTCATTCTCTGGCTCAGAGATTTATGAGGCTTGAGGATTCAAACAGGGTTGCGCTCGTTCTCCAGCACTGAATCGTATAAAGATGTTAGATTATTTATATTTTTCATTGTAGTGCATAATGAGTGCAAGTGCATCTCATATGACAAAATATATTTCAAAAATTAAATTTAGTTTTTTAGGAGATAAACGTAAACTAACAAATTGTTTGGTAAAATGAAATTTGGGAAGTGATTAAATCCCTCTAATGTTCTTGCACATATCATACATGTTAGACACAAACTAGTCATCGGAAAAAGTTCTTACTTATAATGAACCATATCATTTTAGTGCATAAAGCGTGCAAGGTAATCGTTTAACAATCCAATTTTATAATATAAAATAAAATTTATATACTTGCTCTAATCAAAATTATGTTTATTTTGGCAGGCCACCTTGATTTTAATTAGAACTTTGGAGCTTTTGCAAAAGGCAGGCTCCAGCCATAGTATCGATATATTCCAGGGAGCGATCTGTATATCCCGTACCTGGATGATACTAGGATTAGAGCTCGTTCACTGGATCAGATATTTCTGAGGGCTAGGGATTCAAGCTTGGCTCTGCCGAAGGCTGATCCAAATAAGCCAGAAATAACATCATCCCAAGCCACTCTCTGTAAAACTGTCAAGTGCTTCCAGCATGATATCCATGTAGAGAAAAATATTCTCGGATAATCAAAGATCAGATAAATTCCACCCACCTGAGAAAACTCCCCAGCAAAATTCAGTGCTAGGTTATTTAATTAAGTGGTTATCTAACCCAGAATTTTTTCAATAAGTGCATATCGAACCCTTAGCCATTTATTTTATAAGTGTTTATCTAACCCTGAATTGTTTTAAAAAGTGCTGACTTATACCTGAGTTTTTCCAATAAGAGCTTATCTAACCCTAGATTTTATGAACTATTACTAAATTTTGAATTTTTTAATTAATAAGCAATGAGTGTTATATCATCTTTTCAGGATTTTCAAATTTGATTTTTTTTGCAGAGGGTTATAATGGTCATTTTATAGAATTCCGGCCACATTGGCCGTTTCCAGGGTTAGATTGGCACTTTCGACTCAGAAATAGGGTTAGATGTGCACTTTAAGATTTTACATGGTTAGATTGTCACTTTAGACCTAAACAGAAACTAACAAGGTGTTTAGTACAGTGAAATTTGGGAATTCATCAAATCCCTCTCATGTTCCTGTACATATCGTGCAAGTTAGCCACAGACTGGTCATAAGAAAAAGTTCTTACTTTTAATGATACATTTCCTTATATTGCATAAAATGTGCAAGGTAATATTTTTACAATCCAATTTTTTTAAAAATAAAATTGATATATCTATGAGATCAACATGTATTAACATAGTGTTTGGAAGATTAAATTATTGAAATCACTAAATCCCTATAGTTTTCCTACATATACTATGCCTATGTGGCACAAGATACTTCGTCCGACATATAAGTTCCACTCATATATACACTCTACCGTCTCTTACCATGCCATTTCCTTGTCAATCCCGTAAATATTTCTTGAACTGCCACCCTTTTTCTAGACTTCCTATTTATATCTGCTCCTACATGTGTCTTCATAATAGGTAAATCGACCATAACCTTGAGATTTTTGAAGTCATATAGGATTACCGGTGCTTGAAATAAATATGAAACTAAATGTGTAAAATGATAACGAGACACGAATCCAAAAATGATTGTGTTTCTTGGTCCTTCCATGTCCTTCCTAGATTGTTACATATCTCTGGACAATGAGGGTTAAAGTGGAATGTAAGAAGATAAAACAAAATTGTCGTTTCAAATTCCAGGTTTTCACCATAAGCAAGCCCAATATTATAAAATATTTTAGAAAACTATATTTCATTTATATCATGCATACAATGAAGAGTAGTAAATATTTACTCTAATTGGGCCCAATGTTTATTTGTAGGATATTGTGAAAAGTAAAAAGATGTCATGTTATTTATATGCTTCATTGTAGTGCATAATGAGTGCAAGTGCATCGTATGAAAACACATATTTCAAAAGGTGATTTTATATTTTTCGAAGATAAACATAAACTAACAAATGGTTTGGTAAAATGAAATTTGGCAAATGATCAAATCTCTCTCACATTCTTGCACATATCATGCATGTTAGACACAAACTAGTCATCGACAAAAGTTCTTACTTATAATGAACCATTTCCTTTTAGTCTATCAAGTGTGCAAGGTAATCGTTTGACAATCCGATTTTCAAATATAAAATATATATATATATATATAACCGCTCTAATCAAATTTTGTTTGTTTTGGCAGGCCACATACCTTTTAGAACTCTGGAGCGGTTGCAAAAGGCATGCTCTAGAAGTAGTACCGGTATATTCCCGGGGAGCGATCTGTACATCCCATACCTGCATGCTCCCAATATTAGAGCTCATTCTCTAGCTCAGAGATTTCTGAAGCCTGAGGTTTCAAACAGGGCTACGCCAGAGGCTGATCCAAAGGAGTCAGAAATAACAACACCATTCCAAGCCACTATTTGTAAGGAAGAAAGTCGTAGTATTGGAAATCCAGAAGCAAAACCGTCAAGTGCTTCCATTTGAAATCTTGGAAGAACAGAAATGTTCAGTCTGATAACTAGAGGTCGGATAAGTTACACCAAGCGGAGAAAACTCCTGAACAAAATTCAGTCCTAGGTTATTTAATTAAATGTTGATCCAACCCTGAATTTTTCAAAAAATGCTAATCGAACTTAGTTTTTTTAAAATAAGTGCTTATACAAACCTGTCTTGTTTTAATAAGTGTTGATTTATGCCTGAGTTTTTCAATAAGTGTTGAACTAACCCGACGTTGTTAATAAAAAATGAGTGTAATGACATATTTTTATAATTTCCAAATTTCACTTTTTTTTCCCAGTGGGTTATCATATGGTTATTTTATAGAATTTCGGCCACATTGACCATTTTCAAGGTTAGATTGGCACTTTCGACTCAGATATAGGGTTAGATGTGCACTTTAACATAAATTAACAAGGTGTTATGTACAGTGAAATTTGGGAAATGGTCAAATCCCTCTCATGTTCTTTCATATATCGTGCTTGTTAGCCACAAACTTGCCATAAGCAAAAGTTCTTACTTTTTAATGATCCATTTCCTTATAGTGCACAAAGCGTGCAAGGTAATTATTTAAAAATTCAATTTTAAAGAAAAAAAGGATATATCTAGGAGATCATCATGCATTAACTAAGTGTTTGGAAATTGAAATTACTGAAATCAATAAATCCTTATAATTTACATACATATACTGTGCTTATTTGGCACAAGGTTCTTGGTTTGACCTATAAGTTCCACCTATATATATATATGTATATATATATATACTCTATCGTCTCTTTCCATGCTAGAAACCATTTTATTGTCAATCCCGTAAATATATCTTGGAGTGCCACCCTTTTTCTAGACTCCCTCTTAAAACCTATTGTTGCATGGGTCTTCAATCGACCACGACCTTAAAATTTGTGAAGTCAAGTAGGATTACTAGTGCATGAAAAAAAATATGACACTAAATGTGTAAAATAATTAGGAGAAACGTATAAAAAATGATTGTGTTTCTCGGTCCTTCTATGTCTTTCCTAGATTCTTGCATACCTCTGGACAATGAGGGTTAAAGTGGAATGCAAGCTCATAAAACACGATTGCCTTTCCAAATTCCTGCATTTCACCATAAGCAATCCCAAAATTAGAAAAGTATTTTATAAAAATATATTTAATTTATATCATGCATAGACTAAATAGTAGTAAACATTTACTCTAATTGCACCCAATATTTAATAGTAGGATATTATGAAAAGTATAAAGATGTCAGATTATTTATATGTTTCAGTGTAGTGCACAATGATTTCAAGTGTATCGTATGACAACACATATTTCATAAATGAAATTTACATCTTTTGAATATAAACATAAGCTAAAAACAATTTCCTCTAATGTTCTTGCACATATCATGCATGTTAGTATAAACTAATCATCGGAAAAAGTTCTTACTTATAATGAACCATTTCCTTTTTGTGCATAGAGCGTGCAAGGTAATCGTTTAACAATCCAATTTTTAAATATAAAAATTGATATAATAGGTCTAATCAAATTTTTGTTTGGTATGGTAGGCCACATACCTTTTAGAACTCTGGAGCTATTGAAAAAGGCAGTCTCTAGCAGTGGTACATGTATATTCTAAGGGAGCAATTTGTACATCTCGTACCTCTATGATCCAAGGATTAGAGCCCGTTCTCTGGCTCAGAGATTTTTGAGGCCTGAGGATTCAAACAGGGCTACGCCGGAGGCCGATCGAAATAAACCAGAGATAACAACACCAACCCAAGACACTCATCGTAAAACCGTCAAGTGTTTCCAGCATGATATCCTGGAAGGGAAGAAATGTTCTCGGATAATCAGAGATCAGATAAGTTCCACCTAGCTGAGAAAACTCCTTAGTAAAATTTAGTGCTAGGTCATTTAATTAAGTGTTGATCCAACCTTGAATTTTTTAAATAAGTGCGGACTGATTCCTTAGTTTTTTTAATAAGTGCTTATCTAACCCAGACTTGTTTCAATAAGTACTGATTTATGCCAGAGTTTTTCAATAAGTGTTGATCTACCCCCAAGGTTTTATATACTATTAATGAATTTTGAATTTATTTGGTCAATAAACAATGACTGTAATTTCTAAATTTCAATTTTTTCAGAGGGTTATAATGGTCATTCTATAGAATTCCGGCTACATTGGCCATTTTCAGGGTTATATTGTCACATTAGACTAAAAATAGGGTTAGATGTGCACTTTAAGATTTTACAGAGTTATATACCACTTTCTAACTAAACCTAAGACTATTTTAACACTTTTCTTGAAGTTAAACATAAACTAACAAGGTGATTGGTACAATGAAATTTGGGAATTGATCAAATTCGTCTCATGTTCTTGCACATATGGTCCATGTTAGCCATAAATTGGTCATAAGCAAAAGTCCTTACGTTTAATGGCCCATTTCCTTATAGTGCACAAAGCATGCAAGGTAATATATTAACAATCTAATTTTCAATATATATATATAATTGATATGTCTCGGAGATTAGCATGCATTAACAAAGAGTTTGGAATATGAAATTCTAGAAATCACTAAATCCCTATACTTTTCAGACATATACAATGCCTATTTGGCGCAAGGTTCTTGGTGTGACTTATATGGTGCACCCATATATATACTCTATCATCTCTTACCGTGCTTGAAACCATTTTCTTGTCAATCCCGTAAATATCTCTTAGAGTGCCACCCTTTTTCTTGACTTCCTCTTTAAACCTAGTTTTGCATGTGTCTTCATAATAGGTAAATCGACCACAACCTTGAAATTTGTGAAGTCATGTAGGATTACTGGTTCTTGAAATAAATATGACACTAAATGTCTTAAATAATTTGGAGACACGTATCAAAAATGATTTTGTTTCTCAAACTTTCCACTTATTTCCGAGATTGATGCATACCTCTGGAAAATGAGGGTTAAAGTGGAATGCAAGCTCATGTAACATAATTTATGTTTCAAACTCCAACATTTCACCATAAGCAACCCCAATATTATAAAAAAGTATTTTGTAAAAATATATTTCACTTACATCATGCATGCACTAAAGAGTGGTAAATATTTACTCTAACTGCAACGAATATTTATTTGTAGGATATTGTGAAAAGTATAAATATGTCAGGTTATTTATATGGTTCATTGTAGTGCATAATGAGTGCAAGTGCATCATATGACAACTCATATTTCAAAAATTAAATTTATGTTTTTTGGAGATAAACATAAACTAACAAATTGTTTGGTAACATGAAATTCGGGAAATGATTAAATCCATCTCATGTTCTTGGGTGTATCTTGCATGTTAGACACAAACTAGTCATCGGCAAAAGTTCTTACTTTTAATGAACCATTTCCTTTTAGTGCATAAAGAGTGCAAGGTAATCGTTTAACAATCCATTTAAAAAATATGAAATAAAATTGATATACTTGCTATAATCAAAATTATGTTTATTTTGGCAGGCCACGTTGCTTTTAATTAGAACTCTGGAGCTTTTTCAAAAGGCAGGCTCCAACCATAGTACCGATATATTCCTGAGAGCGATCTGTACATCCCGTACCTACATGATACTAGGATTACAGCTCATTCACTGGCTCTAATATTTCTAAGGGATAGGGATTCAAACTTGACTATGTCGAAGACTGATCCAAAGAAGCCAAAAATAACAGCATCATCCCAAGCCACTCTTTGTAAAACCGTCAAGTGCTTCCAGCACGAAATCCAGGAAGAGAAGAAATGCTCTCAGATAATCTGAGATCGGATAAGTTCCACCCAGTTGAGAAAACTCCCCAGCAAAATTCATCGTTAGGTTATTTAATTAAGTGGTTATCTAACACAGAGTTTTTTAAATAAGTGCTAAAGGAACCCTTAGCTTTTATTTTATAAGTGCTTATCTAACCCTGACTTGTTTTAATAAGTGCTTACTTATGCCTGATTTTTTCCAATGAGTGCTTATCTAACCCAAGATTTTATAAACTATTACTGTTTTAATTAATAATCAATGAAGGTAATATCATCTTTCCAGGATTTCCAAATTTGATTTTTTTTCTAGAGGGTTATAATAGTCATTTTATATCATTTTAGCCACATTGGCCATTTAAAGGGTTGGATTGGCACTTTCGAATCAGAAATGGGGTTAGATGTGCACTTTAAGATTTTACATGGTTCAATTGTCACTTTTGAACTAAACATAGGGTTATTTTTAGCACTTCTATTGAAGATAAACAGAAACAAACAAGGTGTTTAGTACAATGAAATTTGAGAATTGATCAAATCCCCCTCATGTTCTTGTACATATTGTGCATGTTAGCCAGATACTGATCATAAGAAAAAGTTCTTACTTTTAACGATCCATTTCCTTATAGTGCACAAAGCGTGCAAGTTAATATTTCAACAATCCAATTTTCAGCAAAAAAAATTGATATATCCAGGAGATCAACATGTATTAACAAAGTGGTTGGAATATGAAATTCTTGAAATCACTATATCCCTATAATTTTCATACATATACTATGCCTATTTGGCACAAGATTCTTCATCTGACCTATAAGTTCCACTCATTAATACACTCTATAGTCTCATACCATGCTTGAAACCATTTTCTTGTCAATCCCGTAAATATCTCTTAGAGTGCTATCCTTTTTCTAGACGTCCTCTTTAAACCTGCTTCTGCATATGTCTTCATAATAGATAAATTGACCATAACCTTGAAATTTGTGAAGTGATGTAGGATTACTGGTGCTTGAAATAAATATGACAATAAATGTGTAAAATAATGAGACACGCATCCAAAAAGGATTGTGTTTCTCGGTCCTTCAATGTCTTTCCTAGATTGTTGCATACCTCTAGACAATGAGGATTAAAGTGGAATGCAAGCATATTAAACAAAATTGCCGTTTCAAATTCCAGTGTTTCACCATAAGCAAGCCCAGTATTTTAGAAAACTGTATTTCATTTATATCAATCATACAATAGTAAATATTCACCCTAATTGCACCCAATATTTATTTGTAGGATATTGTGAAAAGTATAAAGATGTAACATTATTTATATGTTTCATTGTAGTGCATAATGAGTTAAGTGCATCGTATGAAAACACATATTTCAAAATGTGATTTTATATTTTTCGGAGATAAACATTAACTAACAAATGGTTTGGTAAAATGAAATTTTGGAAATGATCAAATCCCTCCCGCGTTCTTGCACATATCATGCATATTAGACACAAACTAGTCAACGACAAAATTTCTTAATTATAATGAACCATTTCCTTTTACTCTATCAAGCGTGCACGGTAATCATTTAACAATCCAATTTTCAAATATAAAATAAAGTTTATATAGCCGCTCTTATCAAATTTCTGTTTGTGTTGGCAGGCCACATACCTTTTAGAACTCTGGAGCGGTTGCAAAAGGCATGCTCTAGAAGTAGTACTGGTATATTCTTGGGAAGTGATATGCACACCCTGTACCTGCATGATCCTAGTATTAGAGCTCGTTCTCTGGCTCAGACATTTCTGAGGCCTGAGGATTTAAACAGGGATACGCTGGAGGCTGATCCAAAGGAGCCAGAAATAACAACACCATCCCAAGCCACTCTTCCTAAGAAGGAAAGCCGTATTATTGGAAATCCAGAAGGAAAATCATCAAATGCTTCCATTTCGAAATCCAGGAAGAGAAGAAATGTTTAGTCGGATAATCAGAGACCGGATAAGTTCCATCAAGATGAGAAAACTCCCCAACAAAATTCAGTGCTAGGTTATTTAATTAAGTGTTGATCTAACCCTATGTTTTTCAATAAGTACTAATTGAACTCTTAGTTTTTTAATAAGTGCTTATCTAAGCCTGTCTTGTTTCAATAAGTGCTAATTTATGCCTGAGTTTTTTCAGTAAGTGCTGAACTAACCCTATATTTTATAAATTATCACTGAATTTAAAAAAATTGGTTAACAAACAATGAGTGTATTAACATCTTTTTAGGATTTCCAAATTTCAAATTTTTAACAGAGGGTTATAACGGTCATTTTATAGAATTCCGACCACATTGGCCATTTCCAAGGTTAGATTGGCACGTTCGACTCTGAAATAGGGTTCAATGTGCACTTTAAGATTTTACAGGGTTAGATTGTCTTTTTTGACCTAAACATCGGGTTATTTTAGCACTTTTCTTGAAGATGAACGTAAACTAGCAAGGTTTTTGGTACAATGAAATTTGGGAAATGATCAAATCCCTCACATGTTCCTATACATATCGTGCATGTTAGCCACAAACTAGTCATAAGCAAAAGTTTTTTTACTTTTAATGATCCATTTCCTTATAGCTCACAAAGCGTGCAAGGTAATCGTTTACCAATCTAATTTTTTTAAAAAAAATTGATATATCTAGGAGATTAGCATGCATTAACAAAGTGTTTAAAATATGAAATTTTAGAAATAACTAAATCCCTATAATTTTTACTCATATACTGTGCCTATTTGGCACAAGGTTCTTGGTGTGACCTATAATTTCCACCCATATATATATACTCTATCATCTCTTACCTTGTTAGAATTTTTTTTCTTCCCAATCCCGGAAATATCTCTTGGAGCGCCACTTTTTTTTCTTGACTCCTTCTTTAAACCTGTTTTTGCATGTGTCTTCATAATAAGTAAATCGACCCCAACCTTGAAATTTGTGAAGTCATGTAGGATTATTGGTGCTTGAAAGAAATATAACACTAAAATTTTTGAATGTCAAAACTATTACCATAGATGAAGACATGTCACGACTTGATCGGACATTCAAAGGATGTGTTCTAGATCCTCTAAGTGACAAGGCGGCTTCTATGACTAGGGAAAGAACGAAGCGTAGAGATGCGACTTAAAAAGATTTGATTGACTAACTTGATGTTGAAGAGTTGAAGAATAAATTGATAATATCTTGGATTAATTGTTCACGAGTGTCGAAGTATTGAAAACATCGTGAAGAACATTATACTCTTTTTCCCACTGAGTTTTTTAATGAGGTAGTGTGATCATTTTAAATTATTTTAGTTTGGAATAAATCCATTAAACTCGGCCATGTTGGCTTTCAAATAGTTTAATTTTGCCTAGTCTTCAGTTAGGGTTTACAATATTCAATTATGATTTGATTAGAATTAGATTTGGTAATATTAGATGAGGCAATATTCATTCAAGACATAGCTTGATTAATTTCATCCATGTCTCCTTTTAAATTAGGTATTTTAGTTAGATATGGTTTTAACTTCTTAAACTTGTCATAAGTGTATCTAGTTTCTAACGGGAATTATCAAATCTTGTCTTCTTTCTAATTTGTACCGGCTGAATTATACCCTAAAAATAGGGGAGGCTTTGGATTATTTTTATACACATTTTAGAAAAAGTCTTAGGAAAGGCATCCTTTCCATAAGTTTATGGATAGTCCCGGTGGCTTTTACCTTAAATGTTGTATTTTTTTAATAAAATTTAAATATTTCATTTTAAAAGTAAAAACAAGTAGTAAGGTGTATTTGAATGTGAAAATATATAAATATATAATATTGAAAAATATTTTCAATATTTCAAATTTTAGCATGTAATTTAACAAATGCAATGTATAAGGCCGCCTGTAAAGAGACCCACTTCACTTTTTATACATCATATGTTCAAAATTTGAGTTATTTTTCTTTTTTTGCGAGCAATTAATTGTTGCATAATCCTGCAAGTTAATTAAGTTAGCAATACCTTCAAATCTATGAGCTAATCATACGGGCTACTTAGTGAGCGATTTGTGCAGCTGTGGGCGAGATTCCCTTCTTTACTGTCAAGAAACCCTCAAAATTCCACAATCCAGAGTTTTCGCAAGGAGATTCATATCACTAAATGTGTAAAATAATTAGGAGACATGTATCCAAAAAATATTGTGTTTCTCGGCCATTCTATTTCTTTCCTAGATTGTTGCATACCTCTGGACAATGAGGTTTAAAGTGGAATGCAAGCTCATAAAACAAAATTTCCATTTCAAATCCCAATATTTCACCATAAGCAACCCCAATATTATAAAAGTATTTTATAAAAATATATTTCATTTATATCATGCATACACTGAAGAGTAGTAATTATTTATTCTAATTGTGCCCAATGTTTATTTGTAGGATATTGTGAAAAGTATAAAGATGTCTGGTTATTTATATGTTTCATTGTAGAGCATATTCAGTACAAGTGCATCGTATGACAACAGATGTTTCAAAAATTAAATATATATTTTTTGGAGATAAACTAACAAATTATTTGGTAAAATGAAATCTGGGAAATAATCAAATCTCTCTCATGTTCTTGCACATATCATGCATGTTAGACACAAACTAGTCATCGGCAAAAGTTCTTACTTAAAATGAACCATTTCCTTTTAGTATATAAAGCGTGCAAGGTAATCGTTTAACCATCCAAATTTCAAATATAAAATAAAATTAATATAACTGCTCTAATAAAAATTTGTTTGTTTTGGCAGGCCAAATACCTTTTAGGACTCTGGAGCTGTTGCAAAAGGCAAGCTCCAACAGTGGTACAAATATATTCCCAAGGAGTGATCTGTACATCTCGTACCTGCATGATCCCAGGATTATAGTTCGTTCTCTGACTCAAAGATTTCTGAGGCCTGAGGATTCAAATAGGGCTACGCTAGAGGTTGATCCAAAGGAACCAGAAATAACTTCATCCCAAGCCACTCTTCGTAAGGAGGAAAGTCATAGTATTGAAAAGCCAGAAGAAAATTTGTGAAGTGCTTCCAGCACAAAATTCAGGAAGAGAAAAAATATTCAGTTAAAATTAGAGACTGAACAAGTTCCACCCGATAGAGAAAAATTGAGGTAAATATTCTTGAAATTTGAAGTAAATAGTTTGATCGTCGTAAGTGTGACGTCAGTAATGTTGGTCGAACCAAGCAGTGACGTTGCTTAGTTTATCGATATGAGCGATTATCAAACGATGGTTTCCAGTGACGTCGCATTAGTCGGGCTGTAGTTTTTAAGTTTGGTTCCATTGACCAAAATCTAATCATAATGTACAAAAACTTTCTTCCCATTCTAGTTTCCCTCTTCAAAAACAAAAAATTACATTGTTGAAGGTGGTCAATAGGATTGTTGATTGTGCTTAGTCAATTACCAAGTAAGTATTTGAATACTTCCAATTTGTAGTTTCATCCTCAATTTAGGTTCTAGGTTTGT
>JAULKK010285142.1:0-13903 GCA_032355705.1 Rubia peregrina
TTAAAAGTGACAAAAGCGATAAAGTCGCTCTCAACTCTAATAATAAGAATTCAAGGTAAAATAGAGTCTTCAAAGCAAAAAATCTACCAAAATGAGTACAAAATGTCCCCAAAATAACCATATAAAATAGACATATCATTTCTTGTATTGATTAGTTATCAGCAAACATACATGATCAACGACTAGGGACGTATTTGAGGAGAAATGCACACCTTGATATGAACGATGTCTAAACTTTGGGATTTGTATAATTATTTTCATTAAATGAAATTTCCAAAATATTTAGAAACAATGCGGAAGGTTCGAAGTGCAACATATCCATAAGGTAAACATGCTTGTTCTCCGGGACAAAGAAAATTAACCTTCAATGGTCCCTAGATATGTGGTGTATATAATGTTACAATTTTTTTTTGAAGAAATCAATTTTTATATTTGAAAATAGGACAAATGTTTGTGTTCGCTGGCAACGAGATGGAGGCTTGCGTTGGCAAGGAGGTAGATGAGAGTGGTAGCAATGGGTAAGAAGGGAAGAGGGCGTTCGATCGGCCTTGAAGGTATGAAGTGAATGAGGAGCCATTTTGATTTTCTGGGAAACAACACTAAGGGAAGAGAAAAGCCCTAAAATCTTCATATAGTCGGCCAAATGACTCTACAAAGGTAGTCCATTAAAAGAGGTTCTATAATTGAACCGCATTTAATTGATGTTCATTAAAGGCAGTTTCTCAAGAAACATCTTTAAAATGAAGGAGAGTCTTGGGATAGCAGTTCCAATTTCGGAACTTCCTCACGAAGATGATTCCTAAAAAAAATATAGGAAACCACCTTTGATCGCTACCTTTAATAGAGGACTTTACACCATTGTGCGCAAATAATTGTAAAATTAATATTTCCGTGTAGTAAAAAACTCGCTATAAAAAATCTGGGAACCTAATTCCCCCAATCTATTATTTTATTTTTATTTTTTTAAGACTCATCATATGATGAGTTGGGGTATTTAATAGATCCCCTAGACAATATAAAGTATCAAAATAGGAATATACAAAAGTGACGAAGAATAATTTGAGCTCTCCTATCTAAATGAGGCTTAAAAGAATAGCTTTCCAACATGAAATTATGGATTTCAAAAGGTGTGTTTCCATATTCAAATCCTCCTCCCTTGTGTTTGATTTATTATGGCCGAACACATTTTAAAACTCATAAACTTAGAAAGGTTATTTAGAGACAAAATATGATCCCATCATGCTAACATTTTTAATCTTTTAAGTGGGGATAAAGGAAATCTCTTATGATAAAATATTGGAGCTTCTCGGAGGACTTGATTTCGCTGAAAGGAATCTTATGCTGTTGTTCCACTACCATCTTTGCCAAGTGATCCGTTGGTTGGCTGGCTTTTCTATATGTGTGATTTCAGAGGAAAGTGCTATTTTCCCCATATTTACGATTCTTCTAAACAAATAAGTCAGTTGCAAGGTTGGTTTTACTGATGCTCTTAGAATTTCTAATTCCACCATTCTCTAGCCACAATCGAATTGGTTTGTGAAGCAGAGGGAATAATGAGAGAATAATGGGTTTGATAGGTGGAGTTGTGTATATAAGCAAAACTAGCAAAACTGACATATTCTTAAAGCAAGGAGATGCCAGCTTCTACTTCACCCACCATAAAAGTAGCTTATGATTTTAAAATAAGCATGTTTTTTAAAGAGTTTACCAAACACTAAAATTGTGCTTAGCTTATAAGAAAATCACTTGTAAGCCATGCCAAAAACACTCAATCGTAGGCTAAACACTATACACTTCCTCTTCCCATAGTAAGGAATCTATTCCATATTTGCACGCATATTTATGTATATTGATATGGTAGGGGTTTAAAATGAGTTGGCCAAATTTCATTGATAAATTTCAACTCAAACAAAGAAATAAGAAAATTTGGTTGGACTAGATGAAAATGGAAAATAAGAACCTTATGCAGGGCCAGAAGGAGTTTATAACAACAACCCTAATACAAACAAAAGCTGAAGTATAATATTAATTACTCATATACAAGTATTTTTTACTATGGACATTTTGAATATTTTTTATTCCCTTATAAATCACCATGCAATTTACGCATAAAATTTACAGTTTTATGTGCAACTTTTATGAGTTTGTTATTTGAAAATTTAACCACAAGCAAAGTCCATACACAACCTAAGTCTTTACAAATTTGCTTCTTATATATCTTGGAAATAAATTCATTCAAGAAAAATTATATATTCAATTTTAAAACAATTTATTGTACCTTACTCTAAACTTGCAAGGTAAATTATTTTATTATTATTTGAAACTAATGCCTTGCCTCACTGCAGCTGAAATTCGAGGCATTCCGGTGGCCCACGAGATGTGAAAGCTTGTTTGGAAAATTTACACATCATTATTCAAAACCATTAACGAACCCTTAGCACACAGAGAGCTCGGAAACAAATACTTAAAAGACTTGGTAAACAAAACCGCTACCACCAACGTTTTGTCTTCATCACTCCACACCCATACCGATAGACCACAAATTTTATCTCAAAATATTATAATTAAACAAAATAAAAACCCAATTCAATCACAACACTAACAAACTCAATGAAAACCAACCAAAAATTAACATCCATGTTCAAATTCAACACTGAACAATCACAGAATAGCAATGCCTTACAAATTGGTTAGAACCCATTAAACATTAAATCTCAAAACCAAAAAAACCCCCAAAACACCTAAAAATCAATAAAAATCTAATCTTGAATGCCTAAAAACATATGCATGCACAAATAAATAATCAAAACACCTCAAGAACAAGGAAACAAGAATACACACTACTAGCAACAACAAAACACACCTCTTGTTGAATGCACTGTACCTTTTTAAAATCTTTAAATTGGATGAATATACCGTTAGTTAGGAGTTCATTTCAACAACTTTCCCGGGGTTTTGCCTTAAATTCCAAAACAAAAGCATAAGCAAGCAGAGAATTGGGCATCTTGTTCAGGAATTATTGATTTTATTGGTGTCAAGTCCATTTCTGAACCCCCACTACCACCACACAACACATGCACGCACTCACTCACACGTACATATGCACACATAGTTAGTTGATTAAACCATAACCCATGTCATAGACTACCTTTACCATTTCTGAAGCATAGATTTCATATAATCTCTATCCTAATCTTTTGATCGGTGTTGGTCTTGGATGAAGTGAGATTCTATAAATTTATTAATATTAGAAATTATTTAAAATTAAATTCTATTATATAGGAATTTTTAACAACGAATTTATTTTTTATTTGATATTTTTATGCAAATACTAAACTTATAAAAAAATGCATGCAAAATTTTAGACTTTTTCAAAATTAAGATTAGATACCATTATAAATAGAGTGAGTGCTATTACAACACCTTTTCAAGTCTTATTGTAAATTCATATTTTCTACAATAATTTTCTCACAGATTTGTAAAATTTTATTGTAAAAGGGGAAATTCTAGTTGTGTAAATTTACCGATAAAAAGAAAAAAATTGAGATCAATTCAACAAATTAACTTTATTGACCAAAACAGTGGAGGATTAAGCCAAAACAAACTTTATTAATTGTATTTTTGCACTACATTGCTTAACTTCAAGATGATCAATATCTAAGAAGAAAAAGCCGAAGATTTCAATAGTTTTTTGTATATATTTTAGTTGAAGGTATGAAGTCAAGGAGGAGGCGTTTTGATTTTGTGGGAAAAAACACCATGGGGAGAGAAAAAAAATCTAAAATATTTATAATGTGGGCCAAATAACCCAACAAAGGTAACCCATTAAAGGGTATATACGATAGAACCACATTTAATCGATTTTCATTAAATGCGGGTTCTCAACAAATGCCATTAATAAGTTTCAAACCGTCTTTAAAATGAAGGAGAGTCCTTGAATAGCAGTTCCGATTTCGGAACCTACTCATGAAGGTGGTTCCTCAAAAAATCAAGGAAACCTTTACTAGAGGTCTTACATTAGTGAGCACAAATAATTGTAAAATTAATAATTTTGTGTAGTAAAAAAATCTCTATAAAAAATCCGGGAACCTAATTCCACCAATCTTTTTTTTATTAAGATTCATCGTATGATGAGTTGGGGTTGTTTATGGATCCCATAACCAATATAAAGTATCCAAATAGAAATATACAAAATAGATCAAGATTAACTTGGGCTCTCCTATCTGAATGAGGCTTAAAAGAATAGTTTTCTACCTTGAAATTATGGATCTGAAAAGATGTGTTTCAATATCCAAATCCTCCACCCCTGTATTTGATTTACTATGGCCTAACACATTATAAAATCCATAAACTTAGAAAGCTTATTTAAAGACAAAATATGATCCCATCACGCTAACGTTTTCAATCTTCTGAAGTTGGGATAAAAGAAATATCTTTTGATAAATAATTGGAGTTTCTTAGAGGTCTTGATTTGGCTGAAAGGAATTTGATGTCGTTCCACAACCATCTTTTCCTAGTGATCTGTTGGTTGGCTGGCTTCTCTATATTTGTGATTGTAGAGGAAATTGCTCCTTTTGTTTTCCATATCTTTGATTCTTCTATTCATATAAGTTAGCTCCAAGAGTGGTTTTGCTGTTACTCTTAGAATTGCTAATTCCACCAATCTCGTAGCCACAACAAAATGGGATTATGAAGCAGAAGTGCACACAAGAAGCGTTAATGTGCTTCAAAATGAGAGAATAATGGGTGTATTAGGTGGAGGCGTGCGTATAAGTAAAACTGACTTATTTTTTAAGTAAGGGGAAACCAACTTCTACTTTCCCCCAAAAATAGCTTATGATTTTAAAATAGCCAGATTTTTAGGAGAATACGAAACACGAAAAAGGTGCTTCGCTTATGAGCAAATAACTTGTAAGCCATGTCAAACACACTTGATCATTTGCCTTCATTAATTAGGTTTAACCATGTACATACTCCTATATTACGAAACTAATGGGTTAAACACTATATACTTCCTCCGTCCTAGTGTAAGGCTTCTATTTTATTTTTGCAAGGACATTTATGCATATTATGGGGTAGGGGTTTTGAAATAGTTGGCCAATTTGTAGTGATAAATTCTGGCCCAAACAAAGAAACAAGTAAAATAGGTTGATTAGGATAGACAAAAATGAAAACTAGGAACCTAACGTAGGGACAAAAGGAGTATATAACATCAACTCATTTACAAACAAAAGCCAAAGTATAAATTAATTACTCATATAAAATATTTTTAATATGGACGTTTTGAATGTTTTTAACTCTCTCTTATAAACCAGCGTGCAATTTATGCACAAAATTTTCTATTTAACGTGCAACTTTTATGAGTTTGTTTTTTGAAAATTTAATCACAAACAAAGTCCATACACAACCTAAGTATTTAAAAATTTATATATGTTAGGAATAAATTCATTAAAAAATAGATTTGATTTTAAAACAATTTATTTCACCTAAATCTAAACTTGCACGGTGAATTCATTTATTATTATTCAAAACTGATGACTTGCCTCACTCCACCTGAAATTCAAAGCATTTCGGCGGCCCGCAAGATATGAAAGCTTGTTTGGAGAAATTACTCATCATTTGTCATAACCATTAACGAACCCTCTGTACACAGATAGCTCGAAAACAAATACTCAAAAGCCTTGGTACCCAAAACTGCCGCCACTGACGTTTTGTCTTCATCACTCCACACCAATTCACCCATACTGATCAACCACACACTTCATCTCCAAATATTCTAACAAAACAAAATAAAACCGCAATACAATCACAACACTAAACAATCAAAGAAAACCAACCAAAAATCAATATCCATGTTCAAGTTCAACACTAAACAAGTAACAATCCTATGAATCTCACCTCAATGCCCTACAAATTGGTCAGAACCCATTAAACACTGGATCTCAAAACATAAAAACAAACATCAAAGACACCTAGAAATCAATAAAAATCCAATCTTGAATGCTTGACAACATATGCATGCACAAATAAATAATCAAAATACCTCAATAATAGGGAAACAATAATAGGAAACAACTCTCTCTAGATGCACAACACCTTTTAAACATAAATTAGATGATAATAACATTAGTTTAGAGTTCATTTCCACATTTTCCCAAGAATTTTACCTAAAATTCCAAAACAAAAACTTAAGCAAGCGGAGAATTAAATAGCTTGTTTAGGAATTATTGTTTTTAATTTATGTAAAGTCAATTTTAAACCACCACGACTACACAAAACACATGCAAGAACATGCATGGACATGCACACACACTCGAATGTACACACACTCGAACGGATACATACACACAATAGTTAACTGATTAAACTAGAACCTATATTATTGGCTACGTTTACCATCGCTGAAGCACATGTTTCACATTGTTTCTATCCTAATCTTTTGATCGGTATCGGTCTTAGATGAATTGAGATTCTATACAATTTATTGATTACATAAATAATCTAAATTTTCAATTCAAATTATATATGTTTTTTTAACCATGCATTTCTTTTTTTCCTTTGATATTCTATATGCAAATACAAAACTTATAAAAAAATGCATGCAAAATTGCAAAATTTCAAAATTAAGATTAGATCTCATTGTAAATAGATTGAGTGATATTACTACACCTTTTCAAGTCTTTTTTTAAATGCATATTTTCTACAATCATTTTCCCACTCTTTTGTAAATTTGATTCTAAAAGGGGGTAATTCTAGTTTTGCAAATCTGCCGATAAAATTTAAAATAGAGATCAATTCAACCAATTAGCCTTATTGTCCAAAACAGTTCATGATTAAGCCAAGGAAAATTTCATTAATTGTACTTTTACACTCATCGCACAATATCAAGATGACCAATCTCTAACAAAAATAAAACCAAAGATTTCAGTGGTTTATATGTATATATATATATATATATATATTAGTTGAAGGTATGAAGTGAAGGAGGATGCGTTTTGATTTTCTGAAGGGAAAAAACCCTAAAATATTTATATAGTGGCCAAAATAACCAGACAAATGCAATCTATTAAAAGGGGTTTTATAATAGAATCACATGTAATCTATGTTCAATAAAGGCGGTTTCTCGAGAAATGTCTTTAATCAGTTTCAAACCGTCTATAAAATGAAGGGGATTCTTGGGATAGCAGTTTCGATTTCAGGACCTCCTTACGAACGCAGTTCCTCAAAAAAGAGGAAACCCTTTAATAGAAGCCTTTACACTAGTGAGCGCAAATAATTGTAAAACTAATAATTTTGTGTGATAAAAAACTTGTTATAAAAAATTGGGGAACCTAATTCCAACAATTTCTCTCTCTTATATTTAAGACTCATCATATGATGAGTAGGGGTCATTTATAGATCCCCTAACTAATATAAAGTAATAGGAATTTACATAAGAGATCAAGAATAACTTGAACCCTCCTATCTGAATGAGGCTTAAATGAATAGCTTTCCAATTTGAAATTATGGATTTCAAAAGATGTGTTTTCATATTCATATCCTCCACCTCTGTGTTTGATTTATTATGGCTTGACACCTTTTAAAATCCATTAACTTAGAAATATTTTCTAAAGAATAAATATGATCCCATCAAGCTAATGTTTTCAATCTTCTAAAGTGGGGATAAAAGACATCTATTTAGATTTAAAAAAATTGAAGCTTCTCGGAGGTCTTTATTTAGCTGAAAGGAATTTGATGCCATTATTCCAGTGCCATCTTTGCCAAGTGATCCGCTGGTTGGTTGGCTTCTCTATGTATGATTGTAGTGAAAAGTGCTTTTCCCCCACATCCTTGATACTTCTAATCAGATAAGTTAGTTCCAAGGGTGGTTTTGCTACCACTCTTAGAATTGCTTATTCCACCAATTTCGTAGCCACAACCAAACGGGATTATGAAGCAGAGGTGCACGCAGGAAGCACTAATGTGCTTCAAAATGAGAGAATAATGAGTGTTTGGTGGAGCTGTGCATATAAGCAAAACTAGCAAAACTGGTTTATTTTTAAAGCAAGGTAGACCAACTTCTACATCCCCCAAATAGCTTAATAATTTAAAATAAGCAGATTTTCAGGAGTTAAAAAAACAATAAAAAGGTTATTCGCTTATCAGCAAATCACTTGTAAGTCATGGCAAACACATTGAATCAGTTGCCTTTATTAATTTGGTTTAACCTTGTATATGATCCTATATTACAATACTAATGAGATAAACACTATATACTTCCTCCATCCCAATGCGAGGTTTATATTATCTATTTTCATGAAAATTTGTGCATATTAATAGGGTAGGATTTGAAATAAGTTTGCCAAATTTCAGCGATAAATTTCAGCTCAAACAAAGAAAAAGAACAGTTGGTTTGGATAGACAAAAATAAAAATAGGAACCATACGCAGTGACGAAAAGAGTATATAAAAGCAGACCAAATACAAGTAAAAGGCCAACTATTTTTATTCCCTTATAAATCAACGTGTAATTTACGCACAAAATTTCAATTTCACGTGCAACTTTTTTGCACAAAAATTTCAATTTTATGTGCAACATTTGAACAATTTTATTCCCTTATAAATAAGCGTGCAATGTACGCACAAAATTTTCAATTTTACATGCAAATTTTATGAGTTTGTTAATTGAAAATTTAAACAAACAAAATTCACATACACCATAAGTCGTTACAAATTTTCTTCTTATATATGTTGGGAATAAATTCATTGAAGGATAAATATATATTCAATTTTTAAACAATTTATTTCACCTTGCTCTGAACTTGCACAGTGAATTCATTTATTATTATTCGAAACTGATGAATTGTCTTATTTCACCTGAAATTTGAGGCATTTCAGCGGCCCATGAGATGTGAAAGCTTGTTTGGAAAAACTACTCATCATTCGAAATTCATTAACGAACCCTCATCACACAGGGAGCTCGAAAACAAATACTCAAAAGCCCAAAACCGTAACCACCAACGTTTTGTCTTCATCACTCCACACCAATACACCAATACCGATGAGACCACAAATTTCATCTCCAAATATTCTAACTAAATAAAACCCCCAATTCAATCACAAAACTAACAAACTCTATGAAAACAACAAAAAATCAACATCCATGTTCAAGTTCAACAATAAATAATCACAGAAAAGCAACAATCCTATGAATCCCATCTTAATGCCCCACAAATTGCTCAAAACCCGCTAAACATTAGATATCAAAACCTAAAAACAAACAGCAAAGGCATCTAGAAATCAATAAAAACCAATCTCGAATGCCTGACAACATATGAATGCATAATAAATAATCAAAACAGCTCAAGAACAGGGAAATAAGAATATACACTACTAGCAGCAGCAAAAAACACCTCTTGTTGGATGCATAATACCTTCTTTTTTTAACTCTATAAGTAGGATGAAAATAACATTAGTTGGGAGTTCATTTTCACATTTTTCCCGAGGATTTAACCTAAAATTCCAAAACAAAAGCATAAGCAAGCAGAGAATTAAGCAGATTGTTCAGGAATTATTGTATTTAATTGTTGTCAAGTCCGTTTCTAAACCACCACTACCACCACACAACACATGCACGCACCCATGCACGCAATCGCACGTACACATGCATGCATAGTTAGATGATTAAACCATAACCCATGTCATTAACTACATTTACCATCTCTAAAGCATATGTTTCACATAATCTTTATCCTAATCTTTTGATCGGTGTCGGTCATAGAAGAAGTGAGATTCTATATAATTAATTAATAATATAAATTATTTAAAATTTCAATTCAAATTATATAGGAATATTTAACAAGGAATTTCATTTTTTCTTTGATATTTTTATGCAAATACAAAAATAATTTTAAAAAATGCATGATTTTTTTTAAACTTTTTCAAAATTAAGATTAGATCTCATTGAAATTGATTGAGTGCTATTACTATGCATTTTCAGGTCTCATTGTAAATGCATATTTTCTACAATAATTTTCTCACTCTTTTGTAAAATTTTATCATAAAAGGAGGAAATATTAGTTGTGTAAATTTGCCGATAAAAAGGAAAAATTGAGATCAATTCAACCAATTAACCTTATTGACAAAAACAATGTAGGATTAAGCCAAGTAAAAAATTATTAATTGTATTTTTTGCACTACGTCGCTCAACTTCAAAATGATAAATCTCTAAGAAGAAAAAACCCGAAGATTTCAGTAGTTTTGTTACATTTTAGTTGAAGCTATGAAGTGAAAGAGGAGGCGTTTTGATTTTCTGGGGAAAAACACCTAGGGGAGAGAAAAACCCTAAAATATTTATAATGAGGGCCAAATAACCCAACAAAAGAAACCCATTAAAGGAGATTCTATAATAAAACCACATTTAATTGATGTTCATTAAAGGCGGGTTCTCAAGAAACGTCTTTAATAAGTTTCAAACCATCTTTAAAGTGAAGTAGAGTCATGGAATAGCAGCTCCAATTTTGGAACCTACTCATGAAGGCGGTTCTTCAAAAAATCAAGGAAACCTTTACTAGAGGCCTTTACATTAGTGAACACAAATAATTGTAAAATTAATAATTTCGTGTAATAAAAAACTCGCTATAAAAAATCCGGGAACCTAATTCCACCAATCTCTTCTTTTTTTAATAATTATTTATAAAGACTCATCATATGCTAAGTTGGGATTATTTGTAGATCGCATAGCCAATATAAAGTATCCAAATAGGAATATACAAAACAGATCAAGATTAACTTGAGCTATCTTATATGAATGAAGCTTAAAAGAACAACTTTCTAACTTGAAATTATGGATTTTAAAAGATGTGTTTCCATATCCAAATCCTCAACCCCTGTGTTTGATTTATTATGGCCCAACACATTTTAAAATCCATAAACTTAGAAAGCTTATCTAAAGACAAAATATGATCCCATCAAGCTAACACTTTCAATCTTCTAAAGTGGGGATAAAGGTGATCTCTTTTGATAAAAAATTGGAGCTTCTCAGAGGTCTCGATTTGGTTGAAAGGAACCTGATGCTGTCGTTCCGCAGTCGTCTTTGCATAGTGATCCGTTGTTGGCTGGCTTCTCTATATGTGTGATTGTACAGGAAATTGCTCCTCTTTCCATATATTTGATTCTTCTTATCAGATAAGTTAGTTCCAAGGGTGGTTTTGCTGCTGCTCTCAGAATCGCTAATTCCACCAATCTCGTAGCCACAACCAAACGGGATTATGAAGTAGAGGTGCACGCAGGAAGCACCAATGTGCTTAAAAATGGGAGAATAATGGGTGTATTAGGTGGAGGCGTGCATATAAGCAAAACATCCTTATTTTTAAATTAAGGGGTTTCCCAAGAATAGCTTATGATTTTAAAATAACCAGATTTTTAAGAGATTACAAAACACGAAAAAGGTGCTTCGCTTATGAGAAAATCACTTGTAAACCATGTCAAACACACTTAATCATTTGCCTTCATTAATTGGGTTTAACCTTGTGTATACTCCTATATTACAAAACTAATGGGTTGAACAATATATACTTCCTCTGTCCTAGTGTAAGGTTTCTATTTTATTTTTGCACGAACATTTATGCAGTACAGATGGGGTAGGAGTTTGAAAATAGTTGGCCAAATTTCAGTGATAAATTTTGGCCCAAACTAAAGTAAAATAGGTTGATTGGGACAGACAAAAATGAAAACCAGGAACCGAACGCAGGGACGGAAGGAGTATATAACAACAACCCAAATACAAACAAAAGCCAAAGTATAAAATTAATTACTCATATACAATTTTTTTAAAATATGGACTTGAATGTTTTTAATTCCCTTATGAACCAGCGTGCAATTTACGCACAAAATTTCCTATTTTACGTGCAACTTTTATGAGTTTGTTATTTAAAAATTTAAACACAAACAAAGTCCACACGCAATCTAAGTCTTTAAAAATTCACTTATTATATATGTTAGAAATAGATTCATTTAAAAATATAGATTTGATTTTAAAATAATTTAGTGCACCTAACTCTAAACTTGCACAGTGAATTAAACTAATGACTTGACTCACTCCACCTAAAATTTGAGGCATTTCGGCAGCCCACGAGATGTGAAAGCTTGTTTGGAGAAATTACTCATCATTCATCATCACCATTATTAACAAACCCTCATCACACAGAGAGCTCGAAAATAAATACTCAAAAATCTTGATACCTAAAACCGCCACCACCAATGTTTTGTCTTCATCACTCCACACCAATCCACCCGTACCAATCGACCAAAAATTCCATCTCGGAATATTCTAACTAAACAAAACAAAACCGCTATACAATCACAGCACTAACAAACTCAAGGAAAACCAACCAAAAATCAACATCCATGTTCAAGTTCAACACTAAACAATTAACAATCCTATGAATCCCACCTTAGTGCCCTAAAAATTGGTCAGAAACCATCAAACACTAGATCTCAAAACACAAAAACAAACACCAAAGACACTTAGAAATCAATAAAAAAAAAGAGTCCAGCAGTGATGCATTTTTTTGTGACAGGTAAGGAAGTGACACAATTTTAATGACATCTTACCGTGTCACTAAATTTTAGTGTCAGGTAGACATGTCACTAAATAAAATCGTGACATCAATTCATGTCATAACATTTTATGACGCTTCTAACTATCATAAAATTCCGATGTCACAAAATTAATGACGCTTCTAAATATCATAAAATTCCGATGTTACAAAATTTAGTGACACCTCTAAAATCATAAAATTCATGTTTTCATATTCATATCCTCCCCCTCTGTGTTTGATTTATTATGGCTTGACACCTTTTACAATCCATTAACTTAGAAAGATTTTCTAACGACAAAATATGATCCCATCAAGCTAATGTTTTCAATCTTCTAAAGTGGCTTGACGCTGGTTGGTTGGATTCTCTATGTGTGATTGTAGTGAAAAGTGCTTTTCCCCCCACATCCCTGATTCTTCTAATCAGATAAGTTAGTTCCAAGGGTGGTTTTGCTACCACTCTTAGAATTTCTTATTCCACCAATCTCGTAGCCACAACCAAATGGGATTATGAAGCAGAGGTGCACGCAGGAAGCACTAATGTGCTTCAAAATGAGAGAATAATGAGTGTGTTTGGTGGAGCTGTGCATATAAGCAAAACCGGCTTATTTTTAAAGCAAGGTAGACCAACTTCTACATTCCCCCCCATAGCTTAATAATTTTAAATAAGCAGATTTTCAGGAGTTAAAAAACAATAAAAAGGTTATTCGCTTATCAGCAAATCACTTGTAAGTCATGGCAAACACATTGAATTAGTTGCCTTTATTAATTTGGTTTAACCTTGTATATAATCCTATATTACAGTACTAATGAGATAAACACTATATACTTCCTCCAGTCACCATTTTTGGGGGTTTCATTAGTCTTCATGCTGCTTTATGCGTGGAGTAGAGAGTTCCCTAATGCCAGTATCAATATATATGGCCTGGTGAACATTAAGTTATGCTACTTGATCCCTAAATGCTAATGAAGGATTTGTAGATATCTTTGAACAGTGAAGTGAGAATTGCCATCCATGTATTTCACAGGCATTTTACTTGTCATGGGCGATGCTATGCTTAGATGTTATTTTTGGTTCTCCAATCATGCAAGATCTGTTGAGTATAATAGCTGGACATCTCTACTACTTTTTTACTGTTCAACATCAGCATGCTGTGGCAGAAATATTTTCAACACGCCACAGTGGGTGTATCATTTTTTATTTTTCGTAGTTTTATTTGTGTTTTATTTTCTTACATACACACTACTAGGGGTGTGCGTCGGGTCGGGTTATTCGATTTTCGGGTTATTCGATTCAGGTTATTCAGTTTTGCCTCTAAAAAGCCC
>JAULKK010285152.1:0-24159 GCA_032355705.1 Rubia peregrina
TTGACATCCGAAATTTAACTTATACTAACCAAGGGTAATAAAGAAACTGGTCTTATTCCACATATACTTCCACAAGTTCTTTGGAAAGAAACCTTTTATACTTGTAAGTAATCTTCTACAATCTATGTGAGGTCATGTACTGTCTCTTTAAAAAATGTCATGGACAAAATTCTATTATCTTTTTATTTCTTCAAAAACTAAGAATATGAAATTTCATGCGATTCTATTTGGTGGTTCCCATTGTTCTCATAATTCTCATAATTCTTATCGTAAGGGTACATACAAACAAAAATGATGGACGATTACCCCAGTTTATCCGTCCATGACCAAATCAAAAAATTGTGGTCGTGAATTGGTGAATCGGTTAAGTGTACCTCCAATTTTTCAAATCAAGTTCTCCCACTCCGTCGAAGAGAGTTAAGTGCAAAATTATAAATGTACAATGGCATTCCCAAACTCGATTAAGATTTCCCCAAAAAGAAACTTTGACATCCAAAGTTGAACTTATACTAACTGGAGGTTGTAAATGAATTGGTCTTATTCCACATATACTTCCACAAGTTCTTTTGAATGATGGCTTTTATACTTGGAAGTAATCTTCTACAATCTATGCAAGGCCATGTACTGTCACTTTAAAATTTTGATGGACGGAATTCTATTATCTTTTTATTTATTCAAAAGCAAAGAATATAAAATTTCATTCAATTCAATATGGTTGTTCCCGTCATTCTCATAACACTTATCGTAAGGGTATTAATGGAATACTAACAAAAATGATGGACGATGACCCCGGTATATCCATCAATGACCAAATTGAAACATTGTGGTCGTTAATTGGTGAATCAGTTAAGTATATCTCCAATTTGGCATTTAAAGTTCTCTCACTCTGTCAGAGAGACCTAAGTGCAAAATTTTAAACGTACACTGGAATTCCCAAACCCGATTACGATCGGCTCAATAAGAAACTTTGACATGAAAATATGAACTTATACTAACCGAGGATAATAAAGAAATTGGTCTAATTCCACATATACTTCCACAAGTTCTTCTAAACGACACATTTTATACTTGTAAGTAATCTTCTACTATCTATGTGAGGCCATGTACTGTCTCTTTAAAAATTATGATGGACATAATTATATTATCTTTTTATTTCTTCAAAAACCAAGAATATGAAATTTCATGTGATTCTATGTAGTGGTTCCCATCGTTCTCATAACGCTTATCGTAAGGAAATTAATGGAATGCTGGAAAAATTATGGTCGATTACCCCGGTATATCTTTCCATGGCCAAATCGAAACATTATGGTCGTGACTTGGTGAATCGGTTAAGTATATCTCCAATTTTTCATTTCAAGTTCTCTCATTCTATCGAAGGGACCTAAGCACAAAATATTAAATATGCACTAGTATTCTCAAACCTGATTATGATCATCCCGAAAAGAAACTTTGACATCCGAATTCAAACTTATACTAACCGAAGGTAATAAAGAAACTGGTCTTATTCCACATATACTTCCATAAGTTCTTCTGAATGACACCTTCATACTTTTATGTAATGTTCTACAATCTATGTGAGGCCATGTATTGTCGCTTTAAATATTTTGATGGATGGAATTCTATTATCTTGTTATTTCTTCAAAAACTAAGAATATGAAATTTCATGCAATTCTATGCGGTGGTTCCCATCGAACTAGACGTCAATCAAGTTCACCGGTTGGTCAAATGCATGCCCAACGGCTATTCAAGTGGGCCAAAATGGTGAGACCCACTTTAATACAAACCTACGTCATTGATATATTGGTCATAAGTTGATAAACATGATAGGTATGCAACCTCACATACCTTGTTGGTCAAACATAGGTCTGTTGCTATGCTAGTGGGCTGAAATGGTAACGTCGTTACCATGCCAATGATGTCGATTGATCTGCGGCATCACTTCATCCGAGGTGGAATTCACAGTGATTCGTAATAACTATATATGCCCACCTCATATATCACTTTAAACATTCAACTTTCCCTCGAATTTCAGCAGTCTTTCAACCCATTTTTTCGAACATATGCTTCCTATATTCCCTAGAGTATTTTCATTTTTGTATTTACCATTTTATTTTATTTTTATATGGAATTAATGTGTTTTTTTATTCAAATTCATATGGATGTTGCCTCTATGTTGTATGAATTTGGTTTACGTTCTCACCTGTCAACGGGCCCTATTTTGTTCTTCATAACCTTTGTTTTCTCTGGTTTTCTGCTATTGATAGTGCGTCTATTAGGTTTGAATGCAACATAGTTGGTTCGTCGATCCTCCTTCGGTAGGAGCGATCGTGTAGCAACGTCACTCATTCCTTTATTCTGCTAACACTTCTTGAATATGATGTCGCATTTTTCTCGTTTAGCCTATCAGTATTGCCGACTGGTTAGCGACGTTGCACATACATGTCAGCCAAGTCACTTTTTGGTCAGACAGCTAAGTGTGATGCCTTGTCCATAAAAAATATTAATTGAGCCAATTCATATCGAATTTAAGGAATAATGACCAATAGTGCTGGTTCGAGTAGACGTGCCCTGATCGAGGTGAGTGATTTCTTGTTCGGATTTAAATTCTTTTATTTTGTAATTATATTATTAAAATATTTGTTGACCAATGCAGATCCCTAGCGATTTGGATGAGTATCACCATCCTCGGACCTTATTTGGGGATGTCATTCCACACTTTATCCACACTCTTACCCAGAGGAACTTCTGCGCAGTTCTGATTTTCCTAAGTCCTCCCTGTTACACATGTATTTCATTTTCAATTAAATTTTTCCATAAGTTACTATTATATTTACTAAATTTGATATTTTGTTTATAAATTTGTACGTCTTAGACTAGATTTTAGAGCTCCTACCACCATACAAGTTGCCCACTATGCTACAGCGCAACAGAAGGGAGTATAAGATGCACCACACGGGGAACAGGAAGTTCAAGACCTTGACCCAGTAGGGGTTAACTAGGTATCTTTATGAAGAGGCACTCCAGATTGGGGGCACACTTTATTTCGAGTTGGTAAATGGTGTTCTGCCCATAGTTTTCATGTCATCATTCTTCCCCGCAAATTTTAGTTTTCCAGGACTTTTAAACAATTGTTTCACACTAGTTATTAGAATTTTGAATAATATTTATTTACATGCATTTAATAATCAATCTATAATCTTTTCGAATGAATTTTATTCCAATGTTATTGAATCCTTCATATCTAACCCAAGAATACTTCATATGTAACTTCCACTCCCTCCTACATTTCAGGGAACCGTAATTATAAAAATATACACCGTATGCAATGTAACATGAAACTATAACTATCCTATAGGGTCATTTCGATAAAAAAAAATAGAATTAAACGCCGGCCATCATCTACAGTGTAGGCACTAATCTTCACCCCAATCATAATCCATCATCCTATTACCCAAATGCAACAGTCTGTAATTATCTTCCAGCTGCTTCACAATCTCCTTGTTCAGTTTCTTTGATCTCACATCCGGAGTAATTGGTAATTTCATGCAAGGATCGCTCACCAAACCCAGAACAACATCAACATATATTGAGCAACACGAGTATATATTGAAATACATATGATACTGATTTAATGAGCCACAAACAACATGAGAGTTATAAATATCGACTAGTTTTTCCAACTTTTTTTTATAGAAAAAGTAGCAGGGGATAGATATAGGTGACCGGTTTGATTCCTTCCACCAACAGTAGGGAGGGGGAGGTCAAGGTCACACTTAATATGACCAATACTTGTGTGTAATGAATAATTTGTTCCAATCATACAGATACTGTCAAATATTTACTGCGACCAAACAATTTTAAATAAATTAGAAATGCTAACATACTAGTTTGTGGGCTGAAATTGTTAAGCACATATGTACGTCTGATGTCGGTCATAGGTCGAATCCATCTCATCTTTACCGACACAGGTGCGAAGTTGCACTATGCAAGGCGGACAAAATAAGGATCCAAAATGACGTCGCACTAAAACAGCTTTAAATTGGAGGTCTCTCATATTCAGTTCAAGCTATTATTCACAATTTTCTGGTGAATTCCAACTGTCTCCCACACCTCTGCTCTACTTTGTCTCAAAGGTGTAGTTTTTCAACACTTCTAACACATACTATTCAAAATTTATTGATTTACCTTGCCCGATCTAAGGTCTGTGAATGTGTTGTGTATTGGTTTTCTACTTCATACTCAAATCTGTTAGATTGTGAAGTTTCCTAAAATGTATATCTAGGTACTATGTTTTGGTATGGTTTTAGACATTTTTAGTACTTGTCTGTTCTTAAAGCATCCATTTTTCTGGGATTCTATGTTTTTCCCGTTGCTTCTTCAGATGTATGCAACGTCACCAGCCTTTTGGTCACATATCAGTCTATGCAACCTTTATGCGACGTCGTATATTCATATGTCAAGGAATATAAATGAGACGTTGCACTTAGTTTTGTTAGGCCATCGGTGTAACCGATAGGTTAGCGATGTTACTGTGCAGTTTTTCAGTTTACTTTACATTTTAAATGAAACCTCGTTCTTGGGTCCTTTAGTTGGTCAGTGTAGTCGACGTAGCGACGTCATGGATACATGTCAACCAAGTCACTGATTATGACCGACATGTATCTACGATGAAGGGAAAACATCGCACCCTGCATTTCCATGCTCTGTATGCCCTCGACATACCCTTCACATTTTTCTTATTTTATCCAGGACAAATTGAAAGCGAAGGATCCTCAGCAGCCCAACTTCATGGTCTTTTACCATTTTACAAAACTTTATTAATATATTTTCACAATTTACCACAATTAATATATTTTTTTCTCAAGTAGTTCTCCACACAACGGATCAATCCTAAGTCTATTGTGTTTGAACTTGAACATCATACAATGGCCACTGATAGCCCACGATTCCATTGCAACTTGAAGTAGAAAAACTTTGGCAAAACCCGAGCTTTGGTAAGGCATTTTCAATTAATATTAATTGTTCTTCATTACACACACACACACACACACATATATATATATATATCAAATTTTGAAAAATTAAGATTAAGTACATCTCCAGGCTGAGAAGACCTTCATTCTCCTAAGGTGCTATGGGACAAAGTGACGTATGAACTACTCAAGGTGTGAGAAGATCAAGGCCCTGTCCCGAAAGAATTTTGGGGAGTTCCTTTCTTGAAACGTTCTACTCATTGGGAACATCTTGTTTTTCGAGGTGATATAAGTTGAGGGGCCAATTGTCTTCAAGGTCATCATACCCCAACCTGATTGAGTTTATTGTAATGTTTGTTAAGTGGAAACTATGAGACAATTCTTAATCTAATTTATAGACTATTTGTAAGGACATGTTCTTGACTTTTCTAATAATTTAAGTACTTTAATTGAACATTATATAATTGATTTTTGGGGGTTTTCCCTTTATTCCACCATTTAAATATCACATCTTCATTTACCAAAGTTCATTTGTTTTTTTATCCTATCTTTTATTTATTAGTGACGTTGGATTTTGTCGCATAAATTGTCAATTGGAACGATGTAGAATGTGATTTTCACACATCCTGCTGAAACAATATTATGCGACTTCACACGCAATTCAATAACATTATTTACTCCATTTTTTTGTTTTACCTCGGTTAATAAAATAACCGAGGTAAAAATATATTATTTACCTCCGTTTTTTAACGGAGGTAAAAATATTTTATTTACTTCAAACAAAACCCGAGGTAAAAAAACTTTTTACCTCGGTTATTTGGCCTTAGCTAAAAAACTGAGGTAAAAGGAATGAAGTAATAGGTCCAGTTCTTGTAGTGCAAGGAACTTTAGGATGGCTTTGTGTACTGATGGAATGAATTTGTTCGGCAACATGTTCTCTAGGCAAAGTTCATGGCCAATAATGCTGGCATATACAACCTTCCACCATATTTGTGTTGAAGAAGAAGTATGTGTTGATGCCTTTGTTGATTTCTGGGCCAAAACAACCTAGAAATGACATCAATACATATTTGGCACCTATGATAGAAGTTTTTTCCCATAAATAACATCAATACATATCTGGCATTTCTGATAGAAGATTTGAAGGTTGTATGGTCCGATGGTGTCAATATATTTGATGGTTTTAGCGGATCAAAGTTCAATTTGAAGGCAGTGTTTTTTTGTACCATGAATGATTTTCCAGCATACGAAAACCTTTCAGGTTATGTGGTGAAGGGGCACAAGGCATGTCCCATGTGCAAAGAGTCCATTGATTAACAACAGTTAAATAATTGTTGTAAGACTGTGTAATTGGGTGACCGAAAATTCCTCCCGATGAAGCACGAATTGTGTGAGGACACATTTTCATTTTGTTGGTGGGAAAGAGGTCTGGAAGGCACCAACACCATTGAAGGGGTTATCATCCACAACACGGTGAAGAAATTAAATATTGTTCTTGGCACGAAGATGAAGAAGGTGGGTGACGCACTCAATGGACCTTGGAATGGGAGGTCGGTTTTCATTGATTTACCTTACTGGGAGCATGTGGAGGTTGGCCACTATTTAGATGTAATGCAAATTAAGAAGAATGTGTGTGAGAGTTTGATTGGTACCTTACACAACATTCATGTTAAGATGAATGACAGCTTGAATGCGTGGAAGGATTTGTTGGAGCTTGGGGTTCGGTCGGACCAAGTCCTAGAGGTGAGAGGGAAGTGAATGTACCTTCCTCTTCCCTCGTAAAATCTATCAGTAGATGAGAGGAGATCGTTATGCGAGTGTATCCAAGGAATCAAGGAACCATCTAGATACTCCTTTATTGTTAGTCGCTTGGTGAATTATGATTTGCATATGAACACCTTAAAATTGCATGATTCTCACGTTCTCATGCAAAAATTCTTGCACTTTGCCATCCGTGGTGTTACGGAGGTGGATGTGAGATTTAGTGTTATGCCAATGTGTTTCTTTATCAACTTTATTTATCAGAAGAATATAAGCAGGCAAGCGCTAGATGTGTTAGAGCATGAGAGGTTTTAGTGTTATGTCAGTTGGAGAAGTAATTTCTCAATCCTTTTGTGACATCATGGTCCACCTAGTCATCCATTTAAGTAGGTAAATTTAATTATGCGGTCCCGTGGGAATGCATTGGTTATACCCTTTCGAGCAGCACATGGGTGTTTTCAAAGGTTATGTGCACCATCGTAGCCGACCGGATGTGAGCATTGTGCAAAGGTACATGATCATGGAGATCATTCAATACTGTGATTTGAACTTAGTCGGTAAGAAATAGGTTGGATACATGAGCAAGCACACGTTGGTAAGGAGAATGTCATACACCCTTCTATGCTTAGTTGATGGTTGTTTACCTTTATGTTTTACGAAATAGTAGCGATAATGAAATATATGTTCAAGAGCACATGTCATATTTACAAGAACTATATCCAAACTAGCCTTCAAAAAATTTACATCTAGAGCATTCTTCCACATTTATGAATTGGTTTTATAATCGCTACAATGTGGACGACATCCCTATTAAACTTCGTGCCTTTTCAAGAAGTCCAAATTGCATCGTCAGAAGATACTTAGGGTATGAAATTAATGGTTTTACTTTTGTAACGGCTGAAAAGTTTAACAAGAGCAAGACACAGAACAAAGGTGTTTACATTGAATCTGAATTGATGTAGCAGTATACCAATAAACACAAAAACCATATTGTTGCAGTGAGGGCCTTTTATGGGGTGATTTGTGTTTTTCAAGTGTCGGGGGGTTGATACTGGAACCAGGGTTCATACTTAGAAACCCATAGGTTTCACATTGATGAACCTTACACGAGTTGGGTTCGAGAATGACAAGTTCATCTTAACTGCCCAGGCATGCCAGGTTTTTTTATATCCGAGATCCTAGCAACAAGAAGTGGTATGACATCCTACATGGGAAGAAGTTCTACTTCAAAGAGGATATTGACTGGCCCATCCGATTCTAATGTCCCGAGTTCCCATCTGTATTTTCAAGCTTGGAGGATGTGGGTGAGCTTTAGTAGGTAAGCAGTCACATGGCGATGGATTATGGGTTGATGAGAGCAATCAAATTGTGGGGGTGATGTTGTCTTGAAAAGGAAAAGATAGGTGCATCTTATCACCGTAAATGTAATTAGCATATACTTTTGTGTACTCACCAGTATCCTATCTATTCAACATATTGATATTCATATTTGAATTTGGGTTAAGTTCGTCTGTAGTGTAGTGTCGCGTGTTTCTATTTTCTCTTTCGTTATAACTTTTCTTTGGGAAGAAAAGTTAAAATGAGAACTAACACCAGTAATTGTATTCAAAACTGGTGCTGAAAAGCAGAGTATGTGCTATGTTTCATCAGAGACATCGGTATTTGTCATTGACATCACTGGTATTTGTATAGGTGCTATATGCTTAGAATTTAATTTTTCACTTTGTCCTCGGTTTAAAAATAACATCATAAAATTGATTTCAAGCCGCCTTAGGCGGCTTCTTTATCCTACAGAGGCACCGGTATTTTCATTTCAAGCACCGGTATTTTTACCAATGTTGTGTACTTAGAATATATATTTTTCAATTTTCCCTCGGGTTGGAAAAAAATCAGAAAAATTGATTTAAAGCAACCTTAGGCAGCTCATTTATCCTATATTGGCACCGTTATTCTTCTTTACTAGTACCGGTATTTATACTGATGTTGTATACATAAAATATATTTTTGCACTTTTCTCTCAGGATGGAACAAAGATCAAAAAATTGATTTAAAGCAGCCGCAAGCAGCTGCTTTATTCTATATGGGCACTGGTATCAAACGTTCCCACCGGTGCTAGTTTTTTTAAACATAAATAAAATTACTGACCACAAATGATTCATCTTCCAATTAAAAAGGTTGGAGAGGAAATCTAGCCTATAATCACCATCGGTTCATCAACTCAAGGTTCGTAAAGAAATCAGGTAAGTTCTCTTACATACATTATTTATCATTCTACAAGATTATATATCATAAATCGAATGCTTTTGGAAAATTTTAGGTTAACTTTGCAATACAATAAGAATTTTTCTCGATGTTGCAATGATGTACATAGAGTTAATGTTCATTAGTTACATATAACTATACACATGCATTTATTGATTTACGCTGAGCGTTTGTTGATGTTCATCAACAATAGTATTTTTTAGGATTTTATGATACCTGGAAGTTTTTTTTTAAAATGCTTGAGTAGACTCTGTGGGATATGGCACCAAAAACTCCATTCAAGAGGTCACGCAATGCATCCCCTTCTTCTTTGCAGATGCAATCCAATATTAAACAACAGAGAAAGGGTTCGTGTTGGAGCAGGCAAGGGTAATCGAACTAATTTACAGAACAAAGCAACATTTTTAGATAGGAATAGAAGCATCTCCCCACTTTGAAGAATCTATCCGGGCACTTGGATGGGAGAAATTGTGTGACACACCTGCAATGTTTAATCTAGGCACAGTGAGTGAGTTCTATGCTAATTTTAGGTGTGGTCCGAGGTGGGATGAGGCATTCTGAAGAGTCAAAATGGTGCAACTTACAACTTAATCAATAAACGAATTGTAGGGGTTGCCAAATGTTCCCTCCAATGAGGATGAATATCTTGCATTCCACTACGACACCGCTGATGGTTGGGATTTTGATGATCCAACTGGGAAGAAGATCGTTAGGATAGTTACTAGGGAGGGAACCGATGTTGATTCTATTGTCAAACTAGGTTGGTCAAAGATTCCAAAGAAGCACCTCACGCTAGAGATGAATAGTTGGTACCACTTCGTAGTATATAGAATTGACCATGTCACAATGAACAATGAGATTGACAATATGAGGCTTACACATCTATACGCAATTATGACGAAAATTCAATGGAATATATGTAGAAAATGGTGCTCGCATTGAGACAGGGTGCTGGGAAATCCAGTTGCTACGGTTTCTGTAGCCTCATCTCCGAACTGTGCACAAAAGTCGGTGTCCCCCACTATTCCCACGACATATACGGGCAACCAATGGGTAAGATTACAGTAGACACTTATTTCAAAATGGCTCATGATAATGTGGGTCCTATTTTGAAATTTAGAGTTGTGGCGTTGGAGGTGGAAGTACAAAGTCTACTGATGGAATAATATTATCACCGATCATGGTGCGATCACATGAGTAAGGTTTACCAAAATTAGTTCCCGGATGCCATGAAAGTAGTTGGACCTTCTAGACCCGGGGATTGGGCTGAGCGACATGGGAACTAGCTCAGAAGATGCACGGATGTTGGATAAAGAGTCGTTCGCTAGATATTATTCATGATTTTCTATAAAATATTTATAAACTATGGCTTTTCACTTTTTATTTTTTGGACGTTTAGAACAAATCTATATTATTTTTCGGACATAATATTATTATTATTATCACATTGATAGAGAATTATTAAGTTTTTATATTGAATTTACGGTGGTAAACAAGTCCGATTTCCATTTATTAATTTCAAACTATTTTCCATAATTTAGTCAAGAACATGTACTACCACTTTACAATTTATACTATCAAAAACTCTATTATTTAAAATTCCTCTATTTAGGCTATAATAACAAAATTTTAGCATTTTGAAGCAATGGATTAGGTGTTCACAAACTTTTGGGCAATAGTGCAATTTCACAAAATTGTACAAATTTTCTATTTTAATTTCGAGGATATTCCATTTACCCAAGCATGTCAAAATTACATATTTGTGATCATAAATTACTTAATTTCACTTTGTAAGCGACAATTTTGTGTTCCGATAATTCTAAGATTCTTGGAGGGACCTAAGTACAAAAGGAAAAACCTTCACTCGGAGGTCTGTATTCAAATCAGATCGGATGCAATGTAAAATTATAAAACCCTGATGTATATTCCAAGATCGAATCAAAAAATTTATTATTATTTCCCTGAAAAAACTTACCAGTAATCCTTCCCATTTGGACTTCCTTACTTCCAAGTAATCTGGAGTAAGATGCTCTAAGACATGTACTAGCGCTTTATTAAATTTTATGAAAAAATCATTTTCTATTAAAAACCATATATGTACCCAAAAATACCCAATATCAAGTTATCCTGATACAAATAAGGTGTAACTTAGTTTTGGGCAACAGAGTAATTTTGGCAAAGTTTGATACAGACCCTTTTCAGGTATCCATCTGACACAATATCGAAACACAGGACTTGTGGAATATATTTTTAGCATATTTTTCAGTCCAATTTCATATCCACAAGAATGGAAAAATTATCCCCCTTATGTGGGAAATAAATCTAATATTGCTAAATAGTGAAAATAAAGATAGACACTGGTATTTCATTTGAAAAATCGGTGCTGATTTGAGTATTGGTCTAGATATTCTAAATATTGGCCAAAATTTTGGCGGGAAATTCATTTTTTGTGAATTTGAATGGGGAACTGGTTTTTATACCGGTGCTATGTTGAAAATGAATTTTCCCGTCCAAAATTAATTAGGCTGAATATATATTAAACACAAATGTAATAACTGGCACCGGTATTATCATATAAAGCACTGGTATTTTGTATCAGTGCTAAATTCTTATACAAATTTTAACACATTAACCCTCTATCAGGAATAAGCAACCCTGAGCAGCTACTTCATAGATTCTGGGCACCAGTATTTTCAATTCCAGCACCAACATTCATACCGGTATTGTGTACTTAGAATATATTTTCGCAATTTTCTCTATGTTTTTAAAAAACATCATAAAAATTGATTTAAAGCAGCCGTAGGCTGCTTCTTTATTCTAGAGGGGCACTGACATTTTGATATCTAGCACAGGTATTAGTACCGATGTTGTGTGCTTAGAAAAAAAATTGCCCTTTGCTTTCTGTTTGTAAAAAATGAATAATTAAAGCAGCCTTTGGAAGCTTCCTATACTTACATAGGCACCAGAATGTTTGTAAGAATGATAGAATGTAGTAGAATTATATTCAGCACCGGTATATCAGATTAAGTACCAGTGCTGACCCAGCTTATATAAAACGTGACCCATCTTCTTCCTTGCATAACGGTCTGCATTTTTTCTATTTGAACCCATCATTTGAATGGTTTCTCCTTCATCAATCTCCAAGTTCTCCACCATTTAATCTTCATTCAACCCCTATTACTGCACTTCCTCAAACCCACCTTATATAACAACACCAAAGACCCCCATTTTTTAATCTTCGAACCCCATTTCTCTAGTCTTCGGCTGTGAGGTCGCCTTCAATCGGCTCAAGCCAGAATCTTCAAAGGTACTTCATGATTCCTTCATTTTTTGTTGTGTCCAACACCCAACTTCATTTACATGAAATGAAATTCGCATTAAATTGTATGTGTTCGATGAAATGCTTGAATGAAGCCTTTTTAATGTTTAGTTGTTTAGGGTTTTTCATTATGTGATGTTAAGGTGTGATATAGTTCATTGTGTGATGTTTGCAGTGTTTGTTCCAAAATGTATTTGATATAGTTCATTGTGTGATGTTCAATTGTTATATAGATCATTGCGTGTTGATGAAGTGTTTGTTCTAAAATGTGGGACATATGGTTCATTGTGTGATGTTTGAAGTGTTTGTTCTAAAATGTGGGACATATGGTTCGTTGTGTGATGTTTGAAGTTTTTGTTCCAAAGTGTGTTTGATATAATTCATTGTGTGATGTTTTAAGTGTTTGTTCCAAAGTGTGTTTGATATAATTCATTGTGTGATGTTGAAGGTGATATAGACCATTATGTGTTGATGAAGTGTTTGTTCTAAAATGTGAGACATATGGTTCATTGTGTGATGTTAGAAGTGTTTGTTCCAAAGTGTGTGAGATATGGTGGAGGATGTGTGATATTGAAGTGTTTGTCCTAAAATATGTGTGATAGAGGAGAGGATGTGTGATATTGAAGTGTTTGTCCAAAATTGTGTGAGATATATTGATGGATGTTGAAGTGTTTGGTTAATTTGTTTGGTTCCAATTTTTATGTTTGTTATGCCTTATCCTATATTTTTGAATTCATATGTAGATGCCTCCGAAAGAAAAAAAAATTGCATAAAAGAGGAAGAGGCATGTCCATCCACCTAAAAAAACAATAGTGGAAAATAAAGAAGTAGCTTCTAAAGCCGGACAAGAGGATTTTCCACTGGTGGTACCCCTCAAGATTCAATTTGAAGGAGAGGAACCGGAAGCAGCCATTGCTCCCGAAGAGAACGAGTATGATAGCCAAGACAATCCCACTTGTGATCCAAGGAATGATGACCTTACTGAGGCAAGGGGTGTTAGGGGAAGCTTTTCGAAAAGTTTGAGATAAAAACTTGGTGTAGAGAACGAGGGATGGCTACGTGCCAGTCGGTCATGTAAGCTAAGGAAAGAGAACCCATCCCCATCATTTTTTGGAAGTTGATGGTGAGATGGTATGGGTGAAGAATTGAAGCACCTGGTCCGAATAATATTGCAACTACACATTTCGGAGGCGGGTCAGATTTGGTACAGAGATACACTAACCTAACATCCCCTTAGATGTGAAGGACGAGCCATGGAGAGACATTAATATAAAAAAACATAATTATACTACTTAGTATATAAATTCCTAACTGTTTCATTATTACTATAAATTCTTCCTCCTGACATATTCATTTTGTAATTTTCCATCGCAGGTAAGTTTCAAGTTTGAATCAAATTTTAATGAACATGAGTAGAGAAGGGTAAGGAAGATTGTGGTCGGCAAGGCTGCTGATGCACATCGCAACTGAAAGTCCAAGGTGATGAACTACATCACAAGCCAAGAAGAAAAGTTCCAAAATATAATCCATGGGAGAAATACATAAGCATGGATGTGGAGGAGTGGAAGAAATTTGAAGAACACGAAAAGACTGAGGAATTGATGGTAGGTCATTTTCATAAATAATTTGATATATGATATTTCAATAGTTACCAACTAATTTTTTCTGTTCGTAACTATTTTAATTTTATTAGGGTTTTTAGAAAAAGAAAGAGAGGGCTAATACCCAATCAAACGAAAAAAGATATGCTCACCACGTCGGATACACAGAAGATGAGATTGAGCTGGAGATCAGTTCAAAGACTTTCAAGCCTAACAGGTCATTGGTGTACCTGGAGTCCAAAAAAGGAAAGAAACATATTATACAACCCTGGAAGTAAAGGCCATCGCTGAGGATATTGTTAGTATCTAATTCATTTAATTTTTTATATTCAAGCACAAGTTCATTTTCATTAATAACAACAACAAAAATGCACCGCAGTTGAGGATGAACGGGGAAAAGAGAAGGGAACCCTAGAGCTGGGTCAGAGTGAGGACATTCTAATAAGAGCCACTGGGAAGAATGATCACTTAGGTAACTATAGATGTACCCAGACTCGACTACCACCGGCTTTTGCTATCCCATGCATAGCAAGAAGAAAGTGCGGAAGTAGTTCCTCTTCAAAAAAAAAGGCTAGGAAATCCACCGTAGATCAGCTAGTTGCAAGGTAATGGTCTCTTACCTTGACTAGTTGGTCAAGAAAATAGCTTCAGTAGGCCATGCAAATATTCCCAAAGTCTTTGAGGATCCAAAAACATTCATTGAAAATGCCTTTGCAGGTGTATCCACCGGCATTAGCTGCTTGGGCCAACATCTCCCCAGCGATGGAGATGAAGATGAGGAGGTAACTATGTTTGCAATTAATAATTTCATACTTACAGTTTTCTTTTTCCATTTGCATGCAAATTTTTTTTAAACTAATTGCATGATCACAATGTGGAATAGGATTGTGAGTTGGTCACCTTGTTCATCAAGAACTTTGAGGGAGAGAGTGTAATGGTTTCTAAGGGATGGCTCCAGAAATCTAGGAGTTCCAAGAACTCACTTGGTCCAGTAGCTCGCTTCCGTGTGATGGAGCCTATCTACCATCCAAGAGTAGGATTGCCATCTCCCAATCACCTTTTTAGTGACGTGGGAGAGGCTTTGGGGAGTGTAGCAGAAAGGCTGATGCATTTGGTCAGACTTGGAGATGACCCCCAACCTCATGAATTTGAATACGGTCATCCCTGAAATGATGAATTTTATTGCACTAATTTCAGAAACAATAAGGTAATAAGTTCAATTAGTTACGACATCTATTAAATTTTAATTTCAGATAACTATTCGTTTAACATAAAAATATCATACATGAGTCAACTCCTACACAATCTGGATCAAGCGGCTCATTTTGTCCATCGAAGCAACAATTCAAGCATGAAAGACCACAACGACTAGTAATTCTAATTAACTTTCATCTCCGAAGTTATTCATTTATCTTTAGGTTGGCCTAATATTACGATGATTATTTAATCACAGATTAACAATAACCGCACGTTCAACGCATATCCCAACATGGAAAATACATAAAAATATGGCAACGAGCGTGTGAAGAACATGCAAAAGTCAGAAAAGATGGTGTTGTTTCCCGAGTTCTGACCATCAACTTTTGGCACAAAACACAGAGTGGTATGTTCATTGAGGAGATGGTAGAGTTCGGAAACAAATGTGGCAACTTTAGAGCGATGACTTGGCTGGTAAACTCACATATAGATGTATAGATGGGATAAGGTTTAATTTTTTTACTTGAACTATATTTTTTATACACTAATTTGATTAATACAAATGCTCTTTTTCAAGGCACCTCAGGGACCAGGTCTTTGAAACCAACAATGGTTGCACTCAGTTTGTTCCGAGATGTAGAGGAGGTTATGTCGCAGAGATCAAAGCTGCAGAAGTTGAAGGTCGTGCTAGAGCCATTATGGATACCATGCTTGCTACTAAAGCTGAGATTTATGTGGTTCCATATATTAAAATGTAAGTATAACTTTTCAATTTTACTTAATTATGGAAAATTATTACTGAGTAACAAATTCGTTCATGTTCTTCTTTATTTTCAACACAACGGCCGTTGGTACTAGAAACTCATCTTCCCTAGCATGGAGGAAGTTTTTACCCTTTACTCGATGACTGGAGGAATCAAACCCCACAATATTAATGAAAACAAGATCATTTCCAGGTACTTTCATCCCTTTCATCTTACTAATTTTAATATCTACAAGTGTTTCAGATTTATTTTTTCAAAGTGAACTTTGCCAGAATAGTATATGAATATCAAAGGGAGAAGAAGAATATAGAAACCATCTCCGGATTACACCAGGAAAATAATACACATTTACGTAAGTCATTCAATCCAAGAGACCCTTCATTTCCAACATTTTTTAATACAATTACATTTATGTCAATTTTTCATTTGCAGTACTGACTACGGGACTATGGTTGGGAATGCGGATACTACGTCCTCTTGTACATTAACAATCTTGTGCTAAAGACTACCTCAACAGATATTCTAGAGATATGTTGATAAATTACAAATTAAATATTTGTTCGTCTTACTTAATACCTACACGTAATTAATTATCATATTATCTTGTACGCAATACATCTTCCCCCCCCCGCCCCCCCCAAAAAATGAGCCTACAGTGGAAAGGAGATAGCACAAGTAGCCATCAGATGATGTCAGGCATGGGTGGACGTATTTTGTAAACATTGCAAGACTTCTGCAAACCTCCTACAGTAAATATTTGTGAAAAAAAATGTTTCAAACCAATTTACTTCTTCTTACAAATTTTCTTGTGGATGGATTATGATTTTAGCATTGCTTAGTTTTTTACTTATTATCCTTGTTTTATAAAACTTTTGTCCGTGTAAATTGATCTTCTTGGTTAGCATTCATATTGTTTTTAGATTCTGTGTTGTTGGCTGCTATGAGTTTGTTAGTTTTATTATGTTTTCCCGGGTTCTGATTCGGATGGGCAGGGAAACATTTCTGGAAAAAAAAAGTACAACTAAAAAATAAATTATGTTCTGGAAAATTTATATCCATCTCATTCCAAGCACCGACAATTCTTTGGGAAACTGGTGTTGGACCTATAAGACCCTTCTAATATCAAGCACCGGTAATTATTTCAAAACCGTTGCTTGACATAAATTAGTGCTCAAAATTAATGGCACCGGTCTATATTTTTTCATGCAACAGTGGAAAATTTAAATCGGTGCTACCTAGCAGAATTTAAGCAGCGGTAGTATTGTACCGGTACTAGAAGTTGGGGAGAAGAACTACTGCATTAATATATGCATTGATATTTTTAACCGGTGTTGGTCATAAATTTTCAGCACCAGTTTTTGCTACCGGTGCCTTTATAACTACGTTTCAGCACCGCCATACTTAGGCACGGGTAGTCCGGGCAGCCGAATTACCAGTGCCTTTTTACAATAATACCCATGATATAGGGGGTGTCTGCAGTAGTGCTTGAGCTTCTGCCTCTAAGTTGTCCTTGTTGCGAAGATGCAATGCTTTGGCTTTTGATACCCTTTCTTCTCTATCTCATAGGACCATTCACTCTCCAGCTGAACCTTTTATCCCCAATGATGATCCATGGATATTTAAATTGAAGCCTTCATTTGGTAATTTCCAGAAAAATTGAGTAACCAAAAGCTGCTGTAAACATTGCTAAACCGGTGCTAAACATAAAATCTCATAATGCAACATATTAGTATCAGGAGGGCTCTAGGTTAAATTATGAACTTTTAAGATCTCGTGAAGGAGAAATAGTATTCTTTTCATCATAATCTGAAATATGGGGTGAATGTGATCATGTATGTAACTATTTCTAGCACACCATATCACCCATGTAGTTACAGCAGGTAGCAATCTGACACACAGTCTATGCAATTTTGAAATCAGATTGACATTCTAATAATAATACATTCTATCCCAAAGATTTGAAAAAAATTCTGGTGTTAGATCACAAAAGTTAGGCAAAGAGTTCCATAGATTTAACACCATGGGACTATCATGAAATACATGCTGCAAATGTTATGAATAATTCAAGCAAAAACAACATCTAGATGGTAAGTTAAAGGACTAATCATGTAGAATATCAGAAAAAGGAATCAATCTATTTAAGAATCTCTGGTTAAATATAGCAATATTTTTTGAAGGATACTTAGACAAGAGTTGTTTGAATGAGTTCACCTCAAAGCATTTTTATCTAATCAGTTCATAAGTTGAGGATAAACTGAAATTACCATTACTCTCTTAAATCTAGATCATAATATCCTTGTATCCTTCAAAATTAGTGAAATCTTTTGACAGAAGGACATTGATATGATTTGAAAATCTATGAAGGAATTTTAATCTCAAATTTTCCTGATCATAAAAAAATTGCTTAACAGTTAAATATGGATTATCAAGTTTCCTTTTTGAATTCCATAAATCATGCAGAATTCCAATACCCAGCCATACCAAAAGGAGATCTCACCTGAACCTACCTGTACTTTGGTATTCTCCTTTGCTAAATCATCAATCTCTCTATATCTTTTCCATGTTTTGAACATATCTTCCTATCTGGTAATGACCACAAGAAAGTAGACCAAGACTTCCCACCTTATGCAATTTCCACCATAAATTTAAAGGGAATCTCTTAATAATATTATGAATGTCCTTTACAACCAATCCATTTTCAAAGTATGGAAAACACATATTACTCCATGATCTCCATATTTTATTCTGACCATAATCTGAGTTTCCCCTAAGAAATTTTGCAAATATGACATGTAATCTATCTATTACTCCTTTAGTAGGCTTCATAACAATTAAAATGTGTAAAGGAATAGCAGATAGTACATGTTTTATCAGTACCAATCTTCCAACTTGACTTAACTACTAATTTTGACATAAAACTAATTTTGTAGTAATACCATCAAACAATGGATGAAAAATAAGAGGCCTTTGTGCTTCTTATATATATACGACACCCAAAATATCTGAAAGGAAAGTAGTCCTGAGGGATATGAGTGATTTGTGATTACATTCTATAATACTACTAAAGATTAACTTTTTTCCCTGTCACTTGTTCAATTTTACTTAAAATATCATTAGATTTTCAGAATTTTTTTATTAGCTCTTAGAAAAACTATTGTATCATCAGTAAAACTTAAATGAGCTATTTTAGTGACAGCATTAGGCAAATTATAAGAATCAATTCTTGAATTTCAAATAGAAAGCTCATGTTTTTTGTAAAAGATTCAGTGAGTAAAATAAATGGATATGGAGATAAAGGATCCTCTTGTTCAATACCTCTTGAAGTTTATAAAAACAAAAGACTTTCCATTACCGGGAACTAAAAAATCAGCAGCCGAAAGTTGCCTAAATGCTAACCTAAGATTCATGAAAAACCATTTTAACAACAGCTTGCTTGAAAAATCCCATGACACTCTATCAAAATCATTCATCATGTCCAATTTTTTTTTAAAAACACATCAAAATCCCCTTTTTATAATTTAAATAGTCAGTTGTTCATGCATGAGAAGGACACTATCTGTCAATTCTCTGCCATGAACAAAGGCTGACTGCTCATGAGAAATCAAAGTAGGCATTAAGTGTTTCAACCTTTCAGTGTAAACTATAGAAAATATTTGTTTAAAAAATTGGTGAGATTTATAGGGCTAAAATCAGAAAATCTCGAGTTAACATGGTTTTTAGGGATCAAAGTGATTAATGGAGCTGCTATAGCTTTTGGGATTGTGGAACTTGATAAAAAATCATTTACAGGTTCCACAAAATCATTAGTTAATATATCCCAAAATGAGTATAAAAAGTAAATGTATGTCCATCATTAATTGGATAACTATTTTGTTCCAAACTGTTTTATTTTGTTTGAAGCTGAATTATTATAACTATTTATTATGCTTATACATTCAATCAAAGAAATATTGTATTAATTGTTTGAGTTGTTTTAATAAAATAAATTAAAATTTATAACAAGGGCTAAATATGAAAATAGTTATCTAATTAATGAGACTTCCATTAATTAAAAAATCGACGAGACATCACTGATTCGTCCTCCCCTCATTTCTCCAACAACACATTATTGAAATGGCCTTCGACAACTCCTCCGGGCTGATACGATCTCAAAAATGTCATTTATTATATTTTTCTTATATTTGTATTTTTAGGAAGTCAACACTATACTTTTTTCCCAGTGGATTTTTTAATGGGGTAATGTGCTAATATTTAGATTTTTTTTGAAATATTGTAACTTAGGAGTTTTGATTTGATTTGAATTAGATTTAGTAAGGTAGATTCATTTAAGAATTCATCCAATATTTGGATTGATTTACTTAGCTGAATATGGTAATCATTTAGATTTATTTTAGGTATTTTAGTTAGACATGGTTTTAGCTAACTAAATCTGCCATAATTCTTTTCGGTTTCTATTTGTATTGGCTGAATTTTACCCTATAAATAAAGGGGTTTGGCCGAGATATTATACACTTTTATACAACACTTTTATCAATCATATATTCAGAATTTTGAGTCATTCTCATTATTTTCATTGTTGCTTAACCCTGCAGGCTTGTTAAGTTCCAATGTTCTTTGTAACCTAATCTTGCGGGCTAGTTAGTTTATAAAGAACTCTTGTGATCTAAACATGCGGGCTATTAAGAGAACAATTCGGAGTTAAGTGTACCATGTGGGCTAAACACTGCAATTCCGTGCGTGTGAGCTAGGTTGGGTGAGATCCCCGGTTCAGACAAAGATCCGATATTCTGCAATTCAGAGTATTTGCAAGAAGATTCATATCACGCGCTTTCTTCAATTAGTGGAAATTTGCGGTCATCACTGCCTGCACGCTATCGGCGCTCTCGTTGGTACCCACGTTAAAGTTTAGGCCGACAGAAATCTATTCTAGGAGGGCCATCAAGCAATTAATTCTCATTTGTCATAAAATAGTTGCATGAACTTAATGTATTTTATTTTATTCAAAATTCTTGATATCTACATACTATTGTGTTTAAAAAAGGATCCCCATGGTTTACGGGAAGAAGCTCGATCTTAACCATCATTACAGGAGGTGACCAAACGGGGTGGATTCCACGAGGTTTGTCTCTAAATTATTTTTTGAAGGGTGATTTTTTTATGCTAATATATGGAATGAAAATGAAAATATTTCATGACAAAATCTATTAATTCTTAGTCTTTTCAAATTAGATTATATATGCATACTCTTACTTGTTGTTCGTGGAGGCTTCATATAAATGGAGCCAAATTTTGATGGACTTTGCATTCATCTTGGGCTCCACAACTGCTTCATACTTCTAAAGTGGCATTCAGCTGACATCTTCTACTTTTATGAGGAGATTTAATTCATATGGACAAAAATTTCCATTTCCCACTCACAAGATGCCGTATACTACATGAGATTATTTGAGTTGTTTTGATAAAATGAATTAAAAATTTACAGCACGGGCTATATAAAAATAAGTTATCGATTTAATGAGATTTTTATTAAATTAAAAACTGGTGAGACATCATTGATTCGTCCTACCCTCGAATCTTCGACAACACATTATCGAAATGGCAATCGATATCTCCGCGCTTGCTCTGATGAGTGGAAATCTGTTGGCTGCACTCTGTCATCTGACTCTTATTGCTACCCATGATTAATTTTGGGTCAATTGAAATCTATACTAGGAGAGCATACGAGATTTTTCATCAAGCAATTAATTCTCAATTGTCGTAAATTAGATGCACGAATTGAATGATCTTTTTAATAAAAATTCCCGATCTCTACATATGAACTAATTTTATATACATTGTGTTTAAACAAGTGTCCAAAAGGTTTACAGGAAGAAGCTTGATGTTCAGGATCTTTACAGGAAGGTGACCAAATGGGGAAAATTCCATGAGGTTCATCTTTAAATTAATTTGTTTTTAAAGGGTGTGTTTTATATGCTAATCTTTGGAATAAATTAATACTTCATGACAAAATCAATTAATTCTTAGTCTTTTTAACTAAGATTATGTATGCATACTCTTACTAGTTGTTGATGGTGGCCTTAAATAAATGCAGCCAAATCTGGATGGATTTCTCGCTCAGTTAAGCTACACGAGCACTTCGTACTTTCTGAAAATGTACCATGAAGACCACCTCTACATTCTTGAGGAGGTTTACTTCTTCTAGCCAAATATTCATGTTCCCACTCCCAGGACGTCGGTTACTACATGTCAAATTCTTTTCAAGTTTACTTTAACGTACTCATTTTATGACCCAATGTTTACCCTAGGATACCATGATTGTGCATTATCTGCAAGTAAAGTATGCATTTCAATACTATTATATGTGCATTACATTATATACATGATAATCACAAATACATTATAATAATGCACAATCTTGCACAAGAAATGCACGTTATTACAATTAGAAATACAAAAAATATTTCAGCAATATAGTTCTCATGACATAATCTTAATGTTTGTTCCAAAACATTTTGTTTTGTTTGATGCTCAATTATTACAACTATTTAAAACTATCGGCACCAACAAATCCTTATTTTTGGGATACTTTATTTTGGTACATTCTATCAAAGATATATAATATTAATTATTTGAGTTGTTTTAATAAAATGAATTAAAATTTATGACAAGGGCTATATATAAAATAGTTATCCAATTAATGATATTTCACTGATTCGTCCTCCCCTCATTTCTCCAGCAATAAATTATTGAAATGGCCATCGACAACTCCTCTGCACCTTCTCCGATGAGTTGAAATATGCGTTCATCACTGCCTTCTCGCTGCCGCCGACTCCCATTGCTACCCACGTTCAAGTTTGGACCGACTAAAATCGATTCTAGGGGAGCCTACGAGCTTTTCATCAAGCAATTAATTCTCAGTTGACGTAAATTAGCTGCATGAACATAATGGATTTTATTTTATTCAAAATTCTAGATCTCTACATATTATTGTTTTAAGCAAGGATCCACGTGGTTTACGGGAAGAACCTAGATCTTAAACATCATTACAGGAGGTGACCAAACAGAGCGGATTCCACGAGGTTTGTCTTTAAATTAATTTGTTTTTGAAGTTCTTATTATATGCTAATATACTGAATGAAATAAAAACATTTCACGACAAAATTTATTAATTCTTAGTCCTTTCAAATTATATTATACATGCATTCTCTTACTTCTTGGTGGTGATGGCTTCATATAAATGGAGCAAAATTTTGATGGATTTCGCGTTCATCTTGAGTTGCACAGTCGCTTCATACTTTCTAAAGAGGCATTAGGCGTACCTCCTCTACTTTTATCAGTAGATTTACTTCATCAGGAAAAATTCCCATTCCCACTCTCAGGATGCCAGATACAACAGGTCAAATTCTTTTCTTATTTTCTTTAACGTACTCATTTATAGCCTAATTTAAACCCCTATGATACCATAAATGTTGTAATATGCACATAAAATGTGCATTTCAATACTATTATATGTGCATTGCAATTTATACGCAGTAATCAAAATTAAATTATAGTAATGCACAATCTTGCACAAAATATGCACGTTTTACAATTAGAAATACACGAAATATATTGGGGATATAGTTCTCATGACATATTCTTAACATTTTATCATTCCAAAACATTGAATTTTGTTTTATGTTCATTTATTATAACTATTTAAAACTGTTGATACCAAGAAATCCTCATTTTCGGGATACTTATGTCATTACGTTTAATCAAAGATATACTATATTAATTATTTGAGTTGTTTAAATAAAATGAAATAATAATTTATAGCAAGGGCTGTATATAAAAATAAGTTATCTAATTAATGAGACTCCTATTAAATTAAAAACCGATGAGACATCATCGATTCGTCCTACCCTGGAATCATCGACAACACATTATCAAAATGGTCATTGATAACTCTACGCCTGCTCTGATGAGCGGAAATCTATCATCGTCTCTTTCTGCACTCTGTCATCTGACTCTTGTTGCTACCCATGGTTAATTTTTTCTATATTAGGAAAAGCATACAAGATCATTCATCAAGAAGTTAATTCTCAATTGTCGTAAATTAAATGTGTGAACTTAATGATTTTTTTAATAAAACTCTTTATCTCTACATATGACATACTCCCTCTAGTCCTCTAATTATGGCCCCCTTTTTTCTCTTATTTTTTTAGTCATGTTTGACCACCGATAACTTTGGTTGCTTACAATAACGAATTATAAAATTTTACTTTTTAGAAACTACATGT